>JAHDVE020001485.1:0-18293 GCA_022606495.2 Halesus radiatus
CGCCACTACAAAAAAAACTGTACGCACCATTCGACAGAGTTTTTTTTTCTTCTGCGTCGATCTATTTGAGTCACGTGAATCAACAATGAAAAATCAGACCTGTACGATGTTGGAAAAATCGTTATTTTGTCAATATTACGATTTTTAACTGATATATAAGCCTCAAAATCCAGCATTTTGTCTTTACGCGATTTTGGCTGTTAGAGCAATATTGCTTTCCTGCGACAATATATGATAGCGTATTGTGAACGCCTCGCTAGGAGAACCTGTACTGAGGTGTTCACGTATTTGTGATATAGTATTGTGAAATGGTTTTACAATTAATTTAAAGAATAACGAAAAAAAAATATATATATTTAAAAAAAATACAAATTAATTATTTATATTTAATGCAAATGTTGTTATGTTGTGTTTGATTTTGTGTAAAAATCTGTTTCTTTTGTTTTTATCCAGATCGAGGTGTTAAATATTTTTTTACAGTAACACTCCATACAGGAGGCCCCGAGGGAAATAATTTCCCTTAAGGCCTATATCGTCTTTTGGGATGCTGCGTGGAGGGCCTTATAGACATTATAGAGGATAGGAAGGAGTGAACTTGGGTCTGGAAGAGACCCATGTTATAGGATGGAGGAAACACAGAGGCCGGCAGATCATTCCACATCCGAGCTGTTGAACACAAGAACGAGTCGTAGAAGCGACCCGTTCTCATGTGACAAATGTCAACCGTGTGCAAATGTTGGGCGTGCGTTTGGCGTGTTTCTCGACTATGCACCGTGTGTTAGTGTATTCTCTCTTATTTGTTTTAAAGACATAGACATGTGATTATACAGTTTAATTGCATTGTATTTAAAATGTCTTTGTCCGTGGGCGGTATATTTGAATGGGATATTAAGGATTTAGTTTGTGGAAGATCTTGTTAAAATAATTGTTTGGGATTGTAGGGGAATATGAAGATTAGATTTTAAGAGAAAAAATATTTAAAATTTAGCGTAAGGTTGTCTGATTGTCAAAAAGCTTGAAAATTTCAGCAGAATCTGTAAAGTATGGTACTTGAAAAATAATTTTAATTATTGTCTTCTGTGCTTTTACTAGTGCGTCTAACTAACTAACTAACTAACCATCACGCCGTTCCTCCGCAGGAGTAGGCAGAAAGGACAGACTGCCAAACAATTCGATCTTGGCATACACTTCTTACATCATTCACATTCATACATCGTCTCATACATTCTCTTCTATTATTCCGACTTCTGACATGGCCCGGCTCAAGTATTTGATTCACTCGATCATGCCATGTCTTCCTCGAGCATCGCCGGCTTCTTCTTCCATTCACATTCGCGTAATACGTTCTTCTTACACTCCTTTCTTCATTCATTCACTCTACATGCCAAACCATCTAAGCGTCCCTTTCTTAATCTTTCTCATGACGCTTACATCAGCTTTGCATTCTTTACAAATCTCAACATTTTTCACATGATCATACATGATTTTACCACACATTCGCCTCAGAGATCTTATTTCTACAGCATTAAGTTTATCATTAAAATGCCTTGGAATTTTTATAGATCTCAAAAAAGCGTTTGATAGCATATCTCATGACAAACTTATAATTAAATTAAGCAACATTGGAATAAATAGTACAGCTCTGGAATGGATAAAAAGCTATCTTTTCAAACGTCCTCAAGTGGTAAAAATAAACGAGGTACTTAGTCATAAAAAACAAGTAATTTTGGCATACCTCAAGGTACAGTACTGGGACCTCTACTTTTTATCATCTATGTAAATGACATATTCATGCAAAAGCTAAACGGAAAAATAATATCTTATGCTGACGACACTGTCATAATAATTGAAAGTACTGACTGGAATTCTATTAACAAGCTAGTAAATACTGATATTAATATATTAAAAAATTGGTTCGATAATAATCTACTCTCCCTTAACACTGGAAAAACAAAATTTATTCTTTTCTCTATCAATAAATTTAAATCAAAACCAGAAATAAAAATTATAATACACCAAAGTAACTGCAACAGAATCAATTGTAATCAAGCATGTTAAATACTTAGTCCAACTTCCAAAATTAAATACCTTGGTGTATATATAGACCAGCATTTTAAATGGAAAACACATATTTGTGAACTTGTTAAACGAATTAGAAAATGTATATATATATTTATAAGACTAAGAAATATTCTTAGACTAGAGAACCTAAAAAGAGTGTACTATGCAATTGTTCAGTCTATTTTACAATATTTAATTATTGGCTGGGGGGGAACATATGATAATATTTTAAGTCCACTTAAAATAATTCAAAGATTGATAATAAAGGTAATTTAAAAAAAACCATCATCATTTTCAACTGAAAAGTTTTTTACAATATTCAATGTACCTACAGTTGATAAAATTTATAAAAAATATGCAATTATTCAAATCTTTATAGAAAAACGTTAAATAAATTACAATTTAATATATCCGCAAGGTATCGGAATAACATTAAAATCCCGCCATTCAATACTAAGCATACGCAAAACACATACCTATATCTAGGAATAACTTTTTTTAACAATCTGCCATCTGATCTTAAAATTATAGAAAATATCCATGAATTTCAACATATTATTATTAGATTTTTTTGTCTTTTATTATTATCTTCTCTTCTTTTCTTCTACTTTCCTTTCTTTTTCTTTAATACTATTACTAGTGATAAATTACAAAATTTACACGACAAATTCATATTTTTCTGCTATTGTACAACAATATTTCAAGTTATGATTTGATTAATTAAGCGATAATCACTCACCAAACACAAGAACTTTGTTTCTTTATGGTGAGGAATAGCTATATTATATTTTTGTTACACTATATGAATCATGTCTTATTTATATACTTAAAATAATAAAAATTATTATATTAAATAAATAAAATAAAAAAATAAAAAAGTGTTTTAATACGATTATCAATAGATTTAAATATCAAAACCGGTTAAAATTAGCGAGTCTTGGGATATTTAAGTTAGAACATTAATATTGATAGAAATAAAACAATGGAGTAAAGTTCCTTACTGTACATTAATCCTATTGTAAATAATGACACACTTATTTTATCTAGTTATAATAGATATGGTACAAATATTCTTTTCCCGGAGATACCAAATACCTCATAATAAATTATTCAATCTATTTTGATAACAACTTTGCGCAGAATACAATGGAGATACTCTGAGTATCGCCCTGGTGATTTAATTTAATTACTTTATCCGTGTTTAGTGATCAGATCTTAAGAAACTTCCTATTTCTCATCTACTTTCCCTCCCCACTTATTCCTGCCTCAAAACCGTTGAACACCCGAATAGGGCGATCCGGGCCAACTAGAAATAAAACATTTTGCTCAATTAATTTTTTTTGTTATACGGTCATTAATACACATGCGCCTCAGGGATCTCATTTCTAGAGCATTCAGTCTATTTTCATCCTTCCTCTGCCAGTTCCATGCCACACTGCCATACATCAGGGTTGGTATCAGCACTCTATTGTGGACTGCTAGTTTTGTTTATTTGAACAACTTATTACTAGATTCAAGAAATAAATACATATAAATAAATAGAACTTACGTTTTTTGATGTAAATCTCAGAGTAAAAGTTCACTTTAAACAATGTTTTCTATAGCCCAATGCAATTTTGTCAAACTGACGTTAAAAACAAAATGTAGGTGATATTATATCAGTTTATCTCTTTTTATTTGGATACTTTATAACAGAGGTTCCCAATCTTTTTCATGTAGACTATATACGAGTATTTCACCAAGAAAATGATAAATTAAATTAAATTAACGGATCGTCTTTCAGTGTGACAGCCGCATCGTCTGCTTCCATCGCTCATTGAGTGGAGAGCTGAGCCACTCGGATGCAGCCACGACAACAGCGTTGGTTAACTTCCGTGTCCTGCTTCAGAAGCTAGCTAGTCGATGGCGAAGTAAGGCGGGGAATGAGTGGACTCTCCTTTGAGTGAATATCGTAAAGGCGCTGCAGAAGTTGCCTGTACTTATTACACTTTTCTTAAGGAATAATCCTGACGACTGGCGCAATGTCTCCTGGGAAGACTGGCGGGAACAAGAATCCACCTGGCACTGCTTCAGAGGGACTGCACTCGTGTCCTGGCAACGGCTCGTCCTAACTACTCTCACTTAATCTATTTTGTTTCTCCCTTTTATTGTTGTATGTTAATATTTCTCCGCGTCTCATCATGTTCATCTACGGACCACAGACAAGTAGAGCAGAGCCACCATACTTACTAGAGCCATTATCGTCGACCATACATATGTACTAACCATTCTGGGCTGCGGCATTTTTCTAGCCTCCTTCTAAGCTGATGCTATGCAGGGACACTTGAGGGTTTAGAATTATTTATAACCTTAGCTTCGTTGAATCAAAAAAGTCCTTGACGTGCACCCCGAAGGAGTAACCATAAGTTACTTTTACTGGGGTAGGAAAGTGGTGGTACCTCGACTGTATGCGTGGTTGCAGCACACCCTCAGCTTGTCCCATTGCGCTGCTGAGTATTGCGATCATAGCTCAGATGTGTATAGGGCAGTGCAGTATGTCGTAAAAATCAGTTTCCTGGCATATGTATAGATTTATTTATAGTAATGATGGTAAAATATACATAGACAACTAACTAACTAACTAACCATCACGCCGTTTCTCCACAGAGGTAGGCAGAGAGGACGGACTGTCAAACAACTCGATCTTGGCATACACTTCTTACATCATTCACATTCATACATCGTCTCATACATTCTCTTCTATTATTCCGACTTCTGACATGACCGGGCTCAAGTATTTGATTCACTCGATCATGCCATGTCTTCCTCGGGCATCCCCTGCTTCTTCTTCCATTCACATTCGCGTAATACATTCTTCTTACACTCCTTTCTTCGTTCATTCGCTCTACATGCCTGTACGTAGACAATTATTAGTAAAAACAAATAGTACAAGTAAGTGAACTCGCTTACATTAAATGTGGGTAAAACTAAATATCTAACATTATCAATAAACTAAAGAGGCCAACCAATGAATGAACACACACTCAAATTAAATGAATGTCAAAACAATTTACCTCATTGCACTTGCCCGCATATAACCAAAGCTAAAAGTATTAAATATGTCGGGATCTTAAGTGATGATACACTCGGCTGGGATTTACACATTGACGGAACTTCAAAACAGCTAATAAAACTCATCTACTTCTTCAAAAAATTACAAAATATCTCATCAACCAAAGATCTAAATAGAGAATATTATGCCTTATGCCACTCTCATTTGGAATATGCCACTAAATACAACCCAGAAATACATCATAAAGACCATTTTAAAGGTCCCATGGCCCCAGGCTATAAGGACGTCAACAACGGAAATTTTTAAACATTTAGACGTTCCAAGTGTAAAAAAATCTTCATCAAAAATATTCTGGTTCATCATCTTAAAAAGGATCCTCATTATCATAACACCAGAGCAAAGCAACTTGACAAGCTAAATGTACCTAAGTGTAATACTACTTTTGGACAAAGATCTGAATTTTTGATTGTAAAATTATACAACAAAATCCCACTTAGCATCGAACACAGTAATTCAATCAATAATTGCATTAAGTCGAGCAAAACTTGGCTTAAGAAATTAACAGAAGAAGAACTGACTAGTATTCTTAAAACAACGTCATAGAAGTTACTGGAAATACCCTACCCAAACCTCGAAGTTGAAATATAGAAGCAGTACGGAGAAACCTGCCAACTAAACTGCTAGTCAATTCGTACGTTGTGTCACGTCTAGATTACTGCAACGGAGTCTCCCCAAATACCAAATTAACAAATTGCAATCAGTTTTCAACGCTGCGGCAAGACTTATCACCGGCGTAACTAAATATTCCCACATTTCAGAGCACCTCAAAAATCTCCACTGTCTCAAATGTCCTGAAAGAATCCAGTTCAAGCTCTGCTGGATGGTATTTAAGTCAGTTAACGGAATGGCTCCGGCTTACTTATCAGAACTGTGTATTCCTGAAAATACCAACTCACGGCAGTCCACCCTTAGGTCAGCAGCGTCATCAGATATCGGCAGGTTAAAGGAACCAAAGCGCACACCTAATACTAAGTTCGGGGATCGTGCTTTCGGAGTGTCAGGACCTAAAGCCCGGAATGAACTGCCGCATGACTTAAGAATGATCAAAGACTCGACAGAATTCAGAACAAAACTTAAAACTCATCTTTTCAGACAATCATATCCATAAATTGAAAAAATACACCCGTAAATTGCTTAGCTAGGCTAGCCGGTTAGTGCTTACCTAAAGTCACTTATAGAATAAGTAAAAATATTCATGCAACGGTGTGAAAATGCGTTCACAGCCCGCAACACTTTAAATAACTAAAAGACTAAAAAAAAATTTTATATCCATTATATGATTTTTAAGGTAATTTTAAGAATATTCTCTCGTCCTAAAAATTATAAATAATTCAAATAAATACCAAGTCTTCTTATGCCACCAATCTTCTAATAAAATTTTAAATCAATAGAAAAGGGGGGTAAAATAGCAACTGTAAAAATCATATCATCTCTACGCTAATTTTTTTTAAATAAAACAGTGTTCATCTGAAGCGACCTACCAGCTGCGGGTAAGTATGTTTTTCTGTATCTGTTTGTACATAATTAGATAGAGAAGAGGAAGTAATATTTGTATAGCGCTCTAGAGGTGATTTTTCACAAAAACGGCGCTATGTAAATCATCCAATTATTATCAGAAGTCGCTAAAACCCCCTTATTCAAAACCTAGTCCGTCTCAGCACAGGATCTCCTAGTGAGGACTGTGAAAAAAATTCTGTAATATATATCAATTTTTTATGTTTATCTCTTATCTTAAAATGTCAAAATTATATAGAAATAATTATGTTAAATGATAAACTAATGTTTTTATAAGACAAGATTTTTTATGCATGGCACAAATATGATAACAAATTATTATAAGCAATAATTATTAACCTGAAAAATCATACAAATTGAATAATCTTCCGAGAAAAAATACATGCTGCCGAGGGGACACGAACCCGCTACCTTTTGTTTACCGGACAAGTGCTCTATCACTGAGCTACGGCAGGTTATTCATTACCCGCCAAATTAGTCAACATGTACTAGTTCTTCAGACTACAATCATTGCTTATTACATTTTTTCTTTTTGACTAATTTGGCGGGTAATGAATAACCTGCCGTAGCTCAGTGGTAGAACACTTGTCCGGTAAACAAAAGGTCGCGGGTTCGTGTCCCGTCGGCAGTATGTATTTTTTCTCGGAAGATTATTCAATTTGTATGATTTTTCAGGTTAATAATTATTGCTTATAATAATTTGTTACTATATAGAAATTAATTAAAAAAAAAAATATATATATTATTTAAAAAATACTGAAAAACGATAATCTGTATCAAACAAGCAAGTTCAAACACTCGCACTCTACTAAAGCTTAAGTTAGAATCTCTAATTAGAGGTAGCTTAAGCGGAAACCTTTAAATTTTATCAAATTTTAATATAGATCTCGACAAAAAAGCGCTGAATTATCTCAAGTGTTTATAATAAAGTTAGTGCACCCCTGGCATCACAAATAATGAACTTGCCATAAGTACTACTTCGACGGCTGGAGGCAAAGGTCACGCGATACCCTACTTCAGGTATGGGGGCTCCATTGAAGCCAGAGCTAGCCTCTCAGAAGCTGGGCGTACTGTACACAACTGCTGACCCTGTCATGTACAAATGTTGAATTTGGCAGCCACCTCTGGTCGGGAGCCCTAAAATATCTGAAAAAAATCCTTGACTCTGTGCAGAAACGCACGGTCCGTTTAATAGATTCGCCTATCTTAACAAACAGATTGTGCAATTTGGAGCACAGACATCAGGTGGGAATGCTGTCCTTGTTCTTCCGGTATTTTAATGGAAGATGCTCTGAGGAACTAGCGTCAGTGATCCCTTCGGCACCGGTGCACAGTCAGGAAACACGCCAAACGCGCGCTCAACATTTGTACACGGTTGAAATTTGTCACATGAGAATGGGTCGCTTCTACGACTCGTTCTTGTGTTCAACAGCTCGGCTGTAGAACGATCTGCCGGCTGTGTGTTTTCTTCCTCCTACAGCACGGGTCTCTTCCTATATTCCAAGAGACCCTCCACACAGCATTCCCAAATATGACATAGGCCTTGAGGGAAATTGTGAAAAGTGTGAAATAACAGTAATTTTTTTTTTTAAATTCAATGCTGTTATAAAAAGAGTCGAACTGAATATTCTTTTTTTGTTAACAAGCTGAACCTTTTTATTAATTTGCTAAATCATATAAAACCTACAACTCGAGGTACTAATATTGCCCTTTGGGAAGCACTGCATCAGATAATACTACAACAGTTTTCAGATATCTTATCTTTCTAATGATATTTACCGATAGGTGATTACTCATCGTATGGATGACGTTTTGGGGGAATTTTTCAAATTTCTAAATACTTTCTGTCGTTTCAACATCATGACTTGATGGCTCCAAATCTCCTAACTGTCGTATGGTTATTGACATGTATTACAATAATTCTAAAAACAGAATAATTCCTTAAATATGTACTCAATGCACTGACGTCCGAATGAATAGACATGCCACATATGTCAATTTCGCTTACCATTTCGACAGCTGGAGGCAATCACGTGACAACCTAAATTTGGCACCAGGCGGGTTCACCCATTTCTCGAATGTATGGCACTATCATTCGTGTATTGACTGGCGGCGAGCGATCATTAAAAGATTTTAATGAATAAAACAATAATTATGGTTTCCTGCGCATTCAAACATTGTAAAAATAGAAGTGGTAAAGAGAATAATAAAAACTATCTCATTACATTCCACAGATAAGTATTTTTTTAAACTGTATTTTTCTTACTCAATTATATAATACGTAAACAGTTTTGGTGGTACGAAATCGAAGTCGTCCTCGTTTCTTTCACGTGATTTTGACTGTGATAAGCAAATTAAAAACATTTGTAAAAGAGTCAAACTAAATACTGCAACAAAATATTAGGGTTTTGTAAACAAGCCGAACCTTTTTCTTGTTTACTGTTTTACTTATTGGCTGTTTGGGTTAGTTTGGAATCTGTTCCACAGTTAGGGGAATAAAGGTGATTTGCCATAAATTCAGCACAATTGTAAAAAGGACGAGTAGATCATTGGCAGATTTGCTTTTCGGAGAGTAAATACTAATTCTTTGCAATGCAATGCGAGTTGCCTGCAGTCTGTCGGAATGCATTTATTTGCAATATCAAATGACAGTGACTTATTTTGGTTTCTTCCTTTTGCGTGTTAGGATATCTCTATGTATTATTTGCTCTGTGACTTAATGAAAAATAATTTCAAACATTCCCTCGTTCTCTCTGATTCTCTCAGTTCCCCGTAAAATCTTAAATCCAGTTCTCTTCTTTTTCCTGATGATTAGTTTGTATGCCTTATTCGAGTTCTGATAGCTTCTGGAAAAACCGTAAATCTAATTTTAATTCCTGGTCATGTTTCCATCACGGGTTTTACCAAGGAGCGTCCAACCCTATAATTACCCTCATAAACCACATCCCCTTATCTGACATTTTTTCCATCCTTAAAGAGAGATCCCGCAATGTTTGGGCAGAGTATTGGCACATTGCTAGTCAATCCAAGGAAGAATATAGGAACAAGCCTCAAAAACTCGAAATCCTAAATTAATAATAGTGGCATATATGAATTAAAATGTGACCACGCCGACTGTAAATCTACCTATATAGGGCAGACGGGAAGGGCTTTCTCAACTAGATTCAAAGAACATATACAATGTTATAATAAAAAGCACTTTTTAAAAATTCGCAGAATATCTCTGAGTTAATAATCACGTCCCGCTTAACAACAACGAGCCTAAACCCTTACATAAAGAAAGAATGGGTCTTAGATTAAATTTACTTGAACAATTAGAATTTAATAAACGAATGAATGATACTAATATGACATTATTAATATTATATTAATTTAATGAATATGACCCTACAAAGTAATTTTACATCATTTGAAGAAGTGTCAATAAACAACACGGTTCAAGTACGCGCGATGCACATATAATTACTGTGATAAGCAAAATGTCTTATCCTAAGCGATTTCAAACAGAGTTTAGATTCCGAATACTGGAATTATTCTTTCACCAGGGCGATACTGAAAGTATCGCCCACTCTGTATTGCAATCTAAATAAAAATATTATCCCGTAAAATCTGCTGAATTTTAAGAATTTATACAAAGTTTTAAACGTTACTTTGAAGTATAAATAAGCTTGTATCAAAGAGCTGCCTCTTTTTACGAAATGTCTTATTTTAAATTCGTCTTTATTTTGAAACTAGTTATTCTAAAAAGTTGCTAAATTTGATGTATATATAAAAAGGTAAAATCATTATCTGCGTTATATGTCAAAAACATGAACAAATTTGTCTTTTTTTACAATTTTTTTTTTATAATAAAGTAGTATTGGAATGGTGTAGTTTAGAATTAAAATAATTACTTCATCTGACATCTGAGTTCATCACTTTAAATAGAATAGCAATAGAAGTGAAAGTGAAATTCAATTTAATAAGAGATCTTCTTCAATTTGGGTAAATATGTCAATTATTTACTAATTTAACGTGAAACGTATCAATTATTATGTAAGCATGCATCGAAAAATACATGACATTAACTACAGCAAGTTTGTAACGAAAAACTGTTTGTTTTTATAAGTTTCATGTTTCAAGGACATTAAAAAGTAATTAGTTTGAATAAAACCAATTAAAAGTGTATATTTTTCATTACTGTCGTTAAAAAAAAGGTTTTAAACTCATCTGTTAACGTGATAATCCCTAATTTAAACCACAAGTGTTGGAATTAGGCGCGTAAAATAATAAACATAACCTGAAAAAACTTTTTGTGGCAGCTGTCAAAGTTAATAATTTAAAGTTATTTTTCGTTGACCTCGTTATAAAAATAATTTTTATTCAAGATATTTGTCATCTCGTTAGCTCTTACGACTTTGAATGGAAATGCGTTATAGTTTTCTGTTGATTTTGTTGAATATTTTTACAGGAATTATATTTTTTTTATATTAACTCGACACAGGTGGCCCTGATACGATTAATTCTCTCTGATATCGTATTTTGGAGATGCGGAGGGTCTTTTGGGGGAAGGAAGGAATTAACCTTGTAGGAAGGAGTAAACACAGAGACCTGAAAATCATTCCAGAGCCGAGCTGTTGAACACAAGAACGCAATGCAATTTGTTAGCCATAAGTGGTAATAATAGATTGTCTATGGTTAGTGATAAGATAGACCATTGGAAAAATAAATAAATCACACAAAATGCTGCTATAAAAATCATCCAAATATCATTATTATTATTATTAATTAATAATATTATTAAAAAATAATGAAAAATAAAATAACCTTTTTTTAACATTAAGGACCATAATTTCCCTCAGGGCCTATGCCATCTTTGAAGAGATTGTGTGTAGGTTTCTTTTGAGGAGTGGAAGGAGTGAACATGGGTTTTGAAGAGACCCACGTTGTAGGAGGGAGGAAATACAGAGAATGCCAGATCATTCCACAGCCGAGCTGTTCAACACAAGAACAAGTCGTAGAAGCGACCCGTCTCATGTGACAAATGTCAACCTTGTACAAATGTTGGGCGTGTTTTGCGTGTGTCCCGACTATTATCAATAATGTTATTTTCGCAGAGCATCTTCCATTAAAATAAAATCTTTTGCAGTCCGTTTCTGCAGAGTCAAGGGATTTTCTGTTATTTTGGGGCTCCCGACCAGAAGTCGTTGCCAAATCTAACTTAGGTACGTATTTCTGATTTGTACAGGGTCAGCAGTCGTGTACCATTAAAGTATCTGCGGGCTCTGTACAATACGCCCAACTTCTGAGAGGCTAACTTTACTGTGGCTTCGATGGAGTCCCCATACCTGAGCTGGTCACTTAGAGTTACACGAAACTTGTCAATGGAAGGCTTGTTGGGAAGATTGGGAGACTAACAGGGCACAGATGTAGTTAATATGATCATATTAATGTTTTTTCTACGTGATTGCCTGTACCGGCTTCGAGTCACAGAAAGGGTACAATTTAAAATTTGTCTCATGGTATACAAGGCACTGAACGGGCTGGCACCATCATACTTGACTGATCTCTGCTTGAGGGAAAATCTTACTCAGGCAACTCACGCTCAGCTCGGTCAAGTCTGATGCGTCCAACAGACTGGCCGAACCCTCTCATACGAATGCTGCTAAATTTGAAGACAGAGCTTTCAATGTGCCGGGCCCACATTCTCGGAATGACCTTCTGGTTTGAGGTCAGAAAGCAACTTGGAAACCTTTAAGAAAACTCTAAAAACATGTTTGTGTAAAAGGGGCTACAAACTTTAACAAGATGTAAAGCGCCCTTGGGGTGATTTTAGTCACTAAACGGCGCTATTATATGGGAATAAAAAAGGTGCCGGTAGCTCGTTCCACACGCGAGCCGCTTTCTCACGAAGCCAACATTTTTATATGAATACCACACAAGAGTTCCAACTGCTCCCAACCGTCTGGAGCCAGTGAGACTATGGCATCCCCAACTGGGGAATGTTGTGAGGCTGAAGGTATTGAAAAGGGGAAGGAGAATGGGAAGAGGAAGGTGGGGAAATACCTGGCTATTCAGATCTGGTCACCAAACACGGCTAAAAGCCATTTCAAGCAACGTTTCAATTCTGAATGGTGGTCTTTCACCAGGGCGATACTGGGAGTATCTTCCACTCTGGAACGTGCGCAAATATACTACATATTATTTTTAAATGAATTAATTGTGAAACAGAACAAATTAATTAAATAAAATTTCCTTGCTACGCCGGTAGTTCAATGGTGCCTGCTTGAAAGAACTAGTAGCATTAATTCGCAGTGCACCGGTGCACGTACGTGAAACTCGACGGACACGACCGGAACACCCGTTCAGACGGCCTCCACGGTCGAGGGGTAAGGCTCTCGACTACGAATCCGTAGGTCACAGGTGCAAATCCCAGAGTGGCAGTTGAGGTTACCCACCACTTTCCCACCTCGGTATAAGTAACTTATGGTTACTTCTTCGGGGTGCACGTCAAGGACTCTAATGTTTTGGTTCAACGAAGCTAAGGTTATAAATGATTCTAAACCCTCAAGTGTCCCTGCATAGCATTTGCTTGGAAGGAGGTTAGTAAAATGCCACAGCCCAGCATTCTGGGTTAGTACATAGGTACGGTCGATAAAAGTGGCTCTAGTAATAATGGTGGCTCTGCTCTACTCGTCCGTAGATGAACATGCCAGGACACCAGGGCAGTCCCTCTGAAGCAGTGCTAGGTGGATTCTTGTTCCCGCCACCCTTCCCAGGAGACATTGCGCCAGTCGTCAAGATTATCCCTTAAGAAAAGTGTAATTGGGGAGGGGGTAAAAAAAAAAAAAAACCTGAGACCCTGGGGATATGGAGGGGTCCAGGCGGCCGGGAGGGTGCCACTGAGTCGGGGAGACGGGAAGGCCGTCACCACCAAGCTTGCTCCATCGGGAAGTACACAAGGGATCCGGCTAGGGCAAGTCAAAAGTAGATGACTGCTTCGGGTTGCAGGGATGGGGTTAATTTTCCACTCCCTAAGAGGGGATGTGGACAGTACACAATAAAAATGTTTTTGGGTTCAGTTCGCCTGAATATCTCAAAATGTTTTTGAGTTCTACACAAAGAAAAATTTTTGTACCTAAAAAAACAAAACTCGTAATAGGGAAATAAAAAACGGAAAACAAAATTATAACAACAGTAGAGGCATCAGTGCAGAGTGAAAAGTTTAAAGCTAAAATTTAAAATTTAAAAAAAAAGTATAAGATATATTAAAAATGGCAGGAATCTAAATGAGCAAAATACAGAAATAGAGAATGAAACAAGGTAACAAAATAGCAAGTAGAAAATAAACATTTACAAAGGGAAACATAAAATGTAAAACCAAGCATATACAGTACTTAAATAAATTAAAAATAAGTACCAGAGAACACTCGACAGACACTCGAAATTCACCTTATTGCAGACCAGATCAGCATTCCAGGCTGGTCTGGTAATTCAAGTCAAACCATCCAGCATTTCCTCTCTCGCATCCATCAAAATCTCACAGTGCCACAGAATGTGCTCGGCGGTCTGGTTTGTATTTCCACAAGCACAGTTTGGGTGAGGGGATAGAGATAAACTATGAAGTCTACCCCTAAATTCACCGTGCCCCTATAGTAGTTGGGTGGTATAGTGGTCCAGGTGTAAAAATGCCCCTTCCATTCTAATTCTAACTGAGGGGAAGAAAGAATAAGTCCATCTTCCGGTCGTCGCCCTATCCCAACGTGACTGCCAATCATCCAGAGTTCTGTCACGCATCTCCTTAAGAAGCTTTGGCAGGGAGACCTCACCACCCACGGTCACGTGGACACCCAGATGGACAGCCTCTCTACCTCTTGTTAAGGCCTTCTTAGCCAATACTTCCCTAATTTCTAAATCAATCGGCAGGATTCCGGCCAGAACCGGTAATGCATCTGATGCTACAGTCCTGTAAGCTCCCGAGAGCGCCAGTAAAGGAGTGCGCTGGCCCCTTTTCAGAGCCAAGAGTATGAGGACATTGTCCCAGAGTGGCAAGTAAATTTTATCTGATTATTTCACAATTTATTAATTGGTGAAAGACCACCATTCAGAATCGAAACGTTGCTTGGAATGGCTATAGCCATGTTTGGTGGTCAGATCTGAATAGCCAGGTACTTGCCTGCACTCCTCTTCTCATCTCCTTCCCCTCCCCATTACCTTCAGTCTTACAACATACCCCAATAAGGGAGGCTATAGTCTTACTGGCTCCAGGCGGCTGGGAGCAGTTAGGACTCTTGTGCAGTACTCACATAAAAAAATAGAATAATTTTTATATTTTCTTTTTAGTGACCATGGCTAATGAGAAAACACCGTATCCCCCTCCGTATGACCAATCACAATCCTTTCACACCAGCTACCAACATAGCTACACCACGGAACTGCAACCGAACCATCCCGGCTTCCAGCATAGCCAAACAGGCTTTCAACAGAGCCAAACGGGCTTTCAACCGGGCCATCCCGGCTACCAACCAAACCAAACGGGTTACCAGCAGAGCCATCTGGCCGTCCCGCCCGGCTTCCAACCTAGCCACACTGAATTCCAACAGAACTATCCCGGATTTCAGCCGAGCCACACGGAATTCCAACAAAACTATCCCGGATTTCAGCCGAGCCACACAGAATTCCAACCGAACCATTCCGGATCGCCAGCTGGGCACCCCGGAATTCGAGAAGCTCATCAGAACCATCACAGTTATCAACAGAATTATGTCGGGTAATACTTTTTTAATTATTTTTATTTTCATTAATTACTATTTATTAGCTACGCCTGGAACTACCGCTGCAAAATCAGGGATGAGCTGTAAAAACACGAATTAATCTTCAGATGTATATTGCCCTGATGAGGCGGGTTAAGGAAGGGATTTGTTAATGCAGGCCTCGAAGAGTCCCGGATTAAATCGGAAGAAAGACATACCGGTAGCTCGTACCACATAATATAAGCCAATTTATGCCAAAATGAGTCAGAGAAATGACCCATTCTCATGAAGCAATAGTTCGTCTGGCTTCTTCAAGCAGGCTCCATTGAAATATCTGTAGAACCGACTCAGCATACCTGCATTGCGTATGTGCATTAGAGATTCGGTCTATTAGTCGATCAGACAGATCGCCCTCCTGCACCCCCACCCCTCGTTTGCCCAAAATTAAGCAGGTTTATCAAGTATTTGAGAGTTCCCGCCCAGAGGTGGCTCCCAAATTGAACTTTTGAATGCACTTGAAATATGTTAGGGTGAGCAGCTTAAATGATAGATATATTCTGATAAATCATTGAATTGTGAACAGTCTCCCATTAAATATAATTCAATGCTTTTCGATGTCCCGTAGGTCGGGCGGCCCACTGCCGGATAAAGCTGGAAACCCGGCGAGCGCGGCGTCCGCCCCGGCCCCCGCGCAGGTCCCCCTGACTTCCGTCACGCAGCACGGCTCCTCGGTGCACTATGTCGGCCCGCAGCACAACTTCGGTGAGTGTCGCCTAAATAATATTTATACCTATAATATTATTCATATTTACACCTGTTTTGACAATAATGTTAACGTTACAGTGCCAGTGGTGATGACGCAGGCCATCCCTTTAGGTCCCTCCTCCTCGACGGTGGTGTGCCCCAATTGCAAGGAGACAGTGACCACCCGTACCCGACGCGAGGCCAGCAAGCTCGCGTGGCTCGGCTGCTGCATACTAGCCGTTATAGGGTGAGTTCCCCACCATTCGTTCACCTGTATTTAGGTACTGCCCATGGTGATGACGCAGGCCATCCCTCTAGGTCTCTCTGCCTCGACCGTGGTGTGCCCCAATTGCAAGGAGACAGTGACCACTCGTACCCGACGCGAGGCCAGCAAGCTCGCGTGGCTCGGCTGCTGCATACTGGCCGTTATAGGCTGAGTTCCCCACCATTCGTTCACCTGTATTTAGGTACTGCCCATGGTGATGACGCAGGCCATCCCTCTAGGTCTCTCTGCCTTGACGGTGGTGTGCCCCAATTGCAAGGAGACAGTGACCACACATACCCGACGCGAGGCCAGCAAGCTCGCGTGGCTCGGCTGCTGCATACTAGCCGTTATAGGGTGAGTTCCCCACCATTCGTTCAACCCTGCTTTCTACTCATGGTGGTTTATTTATTCGATTTGTACAAATATTCATAACATTACAGATTTTTAACTAATTCATTATAATTGTACCGTTTATGCAGTGTGCATGCAATGCCAAAAACCCTGTAAATGCATTACAAGACATAAAAAACAGATTGATATTTTGATTCACCGTGTTTAGGAAGTACAAATAAGTTTGGGCAGCTCGCTCGACTATACAGTTCAGACGACATCCTCGAGAAATTTATTTGAAACAGAATCTCTCTGTTAAAAATATTTTTGCTGAGCAATTCCTCTACGTGTCTCTAAGGAGTGGTAATTGGTCATACCCCAAGTATGGATAGATGGTTATAGCTAAGAGTATCATCCGTGGAGACGCAAAAATATACATTCTTGTGAACTCTTTCAATGCACAAAATGTTAGTTAGTTTGTGTGGGGCCCAAATGATTGGAGAATTCGACTCCAATACACGTGTTATATGATAACCTCAGTATTTCCGTGTTGTGAAATGAATATGAATTTCTAATTTAGAAGCCTAGAAGCTTGTACGCTCTGCTTACTAAATCGTTAAAGTTTCGGTGAAAAGTTAATTTACTGTCGTACATAACCCGTAGATCTTTTTCTTAATATTTTTTTTATATGAATACCGCACAAGAGTCCCAACTGTCTGGAGCCAGTGAGACTATGGCATTCCCAATTAGGGAATGTTGTGAGGCTGAAGGTATTGGAGAGGGGAAGGTGAAGGGGAAGAGGAAGGTGGGGAATACGTGGCTATTCAGATCTGGTCACCAAACACGGCTAAAAGCTATTTCAAGCAACGTTTCAATTCTGAATGGTGGTCTTTCACCAGGGCGATACTGAGAGTATCTTCCACTCTGGAATGTGCCCAAATATACTATACATTATTTTTAAATGAATTAATTGTGAAACAACACAAATTAATTAAATAAAATTTAGATGCGCACGCCGGGATTTAAACCCGTGACCTTCGGATTCGTAGTCGAGAGCCTTAACCCTCGACCATGGAGGCCGTCTTTGATTTGGTTTAGGCGTTGGAAACAATGACTCGCATGGCTCGGTTGCTGCATACTAAGGAACTCCAGTGAAAAATTTAATGGCTTTAAAAATATATATTCGTATAGATCAGTAACTGCCGATTTTGAATATATAACTTTTATTGTATATATACGTAGATTTTATAAATCGTTATATTAAAGTGAATTAAAAACGGTACCATCAAAACACCATGTTCTGTTGGTACCACTGCTTCTGACGTCACACATGCCGTTTTTGAGCCCAACTCTAACCAGATAAAATGTTTTTCCGCTGTTTATCATGTTTTTAGCTTATAATTTCGCTGTTTACAGTTTCTTTTCACTCGTAAAATCAGTGTTTGTTTATTGCGACTAGTTGAGAGTTTTTGCTTGAAAATTCGTACCAATTTTAACGAATTTGTATACGTAATAATACTCTATACCCCTTCCA
>JAHDVE020001486.1:0-156743 GCA_022606495.2 Halesus radiatus
ATAATAATAATAATGTTTTTATTTAATTTCTAATACAATTACAAACATGTTATTTAATACGTATGAGAAATTACAGGTACATATTTAGTATTTGTAAAACAATGTACAAGGAAAAAATATTTACTAAAGATAAAAAATAAATTCAGAAATATTTAAATAAATTCAGGCAGTGGTGAAGATCGTGTCAATGAGAAGAGATTCTTTCAAGAATCAATAGAATTTCCCTTTTGAATCTTTCCTCACTGACGCAAAATATGTCGATATCCTGTGAGATTTTGTTCAGAAGCAATATACTCCTCCCCACCGGGAGAACCATTGGCAGGTTGGTTCTACAGGTAGGAAGATAGAATAATCTATGACGACGCTGTCTTAGATAGTCATCAGGAACATAAAGACTTATGCGTTCCAAAATAGCTGAATTCTCTATGGAGCCTCGCAGCAGTCTAAAAAAGTGGGTAGCGGCATACCCCTCTCTTCTGAGCTGCAGGGGGTGAAATCCAAGCATGCCCAGAAGAAAGTTAGTTGGATAAAGCCAAGGATAGAGTCCGTACTCCCTCATGTAAAGAAATCTCAAAAACTTTTTCTGAACCCTCTCTAACATGAGGGAGCACCCCGTCTCGTGAGGATTCCAAATAACCGACCCACTCTCCAGCCTACTACGGACTAAAGAGAAGTATAATATTCTAAGAGTACGAGTATCCCGAAAAACTCTCACGGTCCGAATGACAAATCCTAACATTTTTAATGCAGATTGACATACCCCTTCGATATGAACACGAAACGTAAGTTTACTTTCATACACGATTCCAAGATCCTTTATAGTAGAAACACGTTTGAGATTATGACTGAGCATAGTATATCTGTGGTAGGTGAGACTAAATGCTCTGGTGAACGACAGGACTACGCATTTTGAGATATTGAAATGAAGCTGATTTCGTAGGCTCCATTCAGAGATGTTATCAATATCAGCTTGAAGATGTAGGCAATCTAAAATATTTCTAATTAGTAGAAATAATTTGAGATCGTCAGCGAAAAGGAGAAAGCGAGAAAAACGGATGACTTTAGCAAAGTCATTAATGAAAATAGAGAAGAGAAGAGGCCCTAGGATTGACCCTTGGAGGACCCCAGAAAAAACAAGAAAATCAGCGGATTGAAAAATTCCGTGTGTGACAAATTACTTCCGGTTTTTGAGATAACTTCTAAAAAACTTTAGCATACGTAGGGAGAAACCCATTTGGGCAAGTTTTGTTAGTAAGATATCGTGATTCACGGTATCAAAGGCTTTGAAGAAATCATTATATGAACAGTCTACTTGGTATCCACTATCTAGGGACCTAGCAACATAGTCAGTGAAAACCATCAGATTGGTTTCCGTAGATCTTCCTTTTCTGAAACCATGCTGTTCAGGGATAATATATGCGTCTATTTGAGGTACAATGAATTTATGGATTAGTTTTTCAAAAAGTTTAGCAGGAGCTGAAAGTATGGCAACAGGTCTATAATTCTCGATTGACTTTTTGGAACCATTTTTAAAAATAGGACATATTTTTGAAATTTTCCATAATTCTGGAAAAGTGGAGGTACTAATAGCTAGATTAAATATAAAAGATAAAGGTGCTTTAAGGAATTCAGCGCACCCTTTAATAAAGAATACGGGAACGAAGTCAGGGCCGATAGAGTGCGAGTTCTTCATGTGTCTTATGGCATTCATAACATCAGATTTTTTAAATATACATAAGTCGACGTTAGAGGCTCCTCTGGTATTAAATGCGGCAGCATTGTTAATATCTAGAAGTGGAGGGTCTCTACTGTAGACAGATTGAAAATGATCAGCAAACGCGTTTGCCACACCCGAGCCATGAAATTCCTGATCACCTTTCATCATGGTATCTTCAAGACCACCATCCCTCCGAAGGGTTTTTATGTAATGCCAGAACATCTTGGGATCGTGCATGATGTTACCTTCGATTTCAGACACGTAAGCTCGATAGGCCACTCGAACCTCGCGCCTAACCAATGCCCGGTAAAAACTAAACAGATCGTATTCACTCTGATGTCCTCCTGCCTTCCAACGCCTGTGAAGGGCATGCTTGATCTCTATATTCGAAATGACTTCTCTCGAAAACCACTTCGGATATTTGCGACCACCACCGCCTGCATTTTTTTTGGGAAAACATGAATCAAATACATCGTAAATACAAGTGTAGAAATATTGCGCCGCCGCATCCACAGTAGCAAATGTGAAGAGGTTTTGCCAGTTCACCCGGCTCATTGAATCGTATAAGCCGGTGAGATCACCTTTGTTGAAATTCCACCCCCTTGAGATTTTATTTACAAGGGTGGGGGCTCTATTACTTTTTAAGGGCGATCTGATCAAACTGGACTGGAATTCAATGGCCGGATGATAGCTATCCTCTAGCAACAGTGAAAAAACACAACGTCTCACCTCAAGAATGGCATTACACAGAACAAAGTCAAGGATTCTGGAATTGGAATTTTGAATATTATTACACTGTGAAAGGCCGAAGACTGCGCATAGGTATTCAAAGTCGGATTCCACCTTAGATGCGTCCCGAGCGGAATGCAAATTAAAATCTCCCAGTATAATAATATTCTTTTTACCAATTTCATCAAAATTAGCGTGTATTTTGTCAAAAAAATGCTTAAATACTTCCCACCTACTGCTAGGCGGGAAATAAACTACGCACATGTATGTGACAGACAGTTTGCAAGATACTTTTACCCATAAATCCTCTTGATCAGTTTCTAGGGCGTGGATGCGTTCGACCTTTAACCCTTCCACGCCCTCAAAGGCAAGGAGACAACCGCCACCCTGCCTGTGGCCATCTCCAGTGTCTCGATCCCTTCTAAAAACTAAGAAGTCACCACCAAAAAGCTCAGAGGTTAAAACACCTGCATTCAACCAAGTCTCTGTCAGCGCTAAGACATCATAGTCACCGGCCGCAACATTATTGTAGAAATGCGAGCATTTAGTTTTCAACCCCCGAACATTCTGGTAGTAAAAGCACTTTTTTCTATGTGAGTCCAGTCAGCTGTTGCCGACCACGACAGCTGGAAGTCGCGGCGCCGCCAGCCTAACTTGCCATTCTTTGATGAATGTGCCGCGCGGCCAGTGCTTTGATTTCAAAACCTCGGCAACGGCTGACTGAGGCATGCCAATTTTAAAAGATGAGTACACACCCTTAGATTTAATTTTTGCTATTGTAAACGAAACGGTATTTACGAGCGAATTAAGGTAAAGCGACATGTCATCACAAGAGGTATCAGGATGTAAGGGGTAACAGTGAAAAAAAATGTTAGTTGGTGCCTCAGGTGCGCACGTTTTTTTGCTACCCCTTACGGTGACACGCCGCTTATTTGTAATTTTGATCCATTCGGGTGGTTTAGACGGACAGGAGGGTTGTGAAATGACGGCATCGGCTGTAACTGTCTCCCTAGTAGTCGGAGCGTCAGATGTTACCGGTGTAGGTGGTAAAGATGGTGGAAACTTCTTAACCTTTGTAATTGGAGCG
Source organism: Halesus radiatus (assembly GCA_022606495.2). Classification (NCBI taxonomy): domain Eukaryota; kingdom Metazoa; phylum Arthropoda; class Insecta; order Trichoptera; family Limnephilidae; genus Halesus; species Halesus radiatus. Next base: position 3,534 of record JAHDVE020001486.1, read on the forward strand.
GAACTATCAATTGCAGTCGATGTAGACGGCTGCTGTGTAATCTTCAATAGCGAAGCAGATACAATCTGTGAAGCAGGAGATGTCGAAGATTGCACGCCAACATCCATCTTGCCTGCAACCTGGGTTTTAGTTGCAGATCTAGTTGTAATCTTGCGAATGACAGGCAGCATTTCACGAGTGTTGTTTATAGTTTTGTTTACAACAGCGGGGAGTGAGGGGAACGAGTCGGGCAGCGACAGCTTTGTGGACGCTGAGACCGGCGGACGGCACTGCTTGCTTGTACCTTCGGCTGGGCGTTCGGCAATACTCGTAAATTCCGAAGTGAGAAGCGGCGGAGCGCATACGGTCAGCTCCAGTGGCGGACGGAACAGCTCACTCGCATCTTCGGCTGCGCGTTCGGAAGTGTTCGGGATTACCGAAGAGCGACCGGCCGTTACTGCAATCTCACTGTTGACACTTCGCGCACTATCACAAATAATTAACTTGGAAGTAATAACGTTTTCGAGTTGTTTCACTCGCTGTAAAACATCTTTCAACACTGCAGTCTGTTCGGTGACTATATTCATCAAGTCGCGAAGCGTAGGGTCTGCCATTTTGGATGGTTTAGTACAAGATAATCTTTGCAGAAATAGGACGAACAAAAACACGTCCGTACGTGATAATAATCTCGGGTTGTATTAAATGATAATGGGATTTTGATTCGACAAAATATCAGTGTCTTGCATTTATCAACGTTGAGAAATAAGTTATTAGCGATACACCAATTATGTAATCTATCGATGTTTAACTGTAAAATATAAAAAATGTGTATGTAAAATAACTGTAAATTTATCATATTTGTTGATATATCTATCGTTCTTTGTGCCAAAACTTTTGATGTGTATACAACTTTACTCGCGCCTCCTTAATATTGTGTACTTGAATAACACAGAATAAAAGTGACAAAAAGCTATCACGTAACCACGGTGACTACATACGTTATTGACTACGTACTAGCGTCAAGCTTACATTTACGTTAAGTTTGATGCTTTGTACGTTTTGACACTTCTTATAATAAATTCACGTGTTGGAAAGTCACAAAATTTAGTTATTAATGAAAACAATATGTCCTTTCGAATTCATATCCCGGTAGGTAGTTAAATAACTGATTTGTGAATTCAGTACATACACGGAATCAAGCGTACATCTAAACTACTTAATTCGAATATGGGGAAACGCATATGAAACATACATACATAATTACAGGTTATACAAAACAAGGTAATGAAAAAGCTATTTAATTTTCATTCTAGAACATCTAACAAAAAATTATACCAGGAAAAAACTGTTAAAATCAATAAGAAGAAAGACATGAGGGGAGAAATTTATATAATTTCCATCGAGGCGAAATTAAAAAAGAAAAAAGTCTAGGTATATTTAAAAATAAATTTCTTCAAAAGTTGGTATTCACTTTCTGGCGTCATTATTAATAAATGAATTAAAAATTACTTTGTAATCAACACTTTATTAATATAGACATATCAACATCTTCCAAAGTTTTCTTCATCACGAATATGCATAATACTAGTGTTCTGTATATTCCTGATGAGGAGAGCTACGCTTTAGAAATATGATATGAATACGATAATAAAATGGTGATTACAAAATAATTTTTAATTAATTTATCAAAAATAAATTGTTTCATATGAAATTAAACTAACAAAATAATTAAAACGCATTTGTGGAATTATTTGGGTTATCATGATAGTTAAGTAAGTGAAAACGTAATTTTATTTTTTATGGGTTAAAAAATGGATTCGGAAACACATTTCCTATCTACGAGTACATACAAAAAGTTTTACGCAAAGAAAGCGTTTTCAACAAATAAAATAATAATTTATAACGAAACGAAACCGCGCGGGCTCGATTACTTTCTCGCTCTCACCTAAAACGGCATCTCTTTCTACAAACGGAGGTCATGGTACTATCGTCGATCTTTGATTGGTTACGAAACCCACATCACTGACTAGTGACCTTTACTCCCACTACCTATAAAAGCGGATACGCCACCTCGAACCATTAGAGGTCCTGAGCCGGTTGTAGGCTCGATACCTGATCCTGGTAACGATTGTTCGTCTCTTCCGACGAGGTCTAAGAGATCCAGATCTAGTCTAGTCTAGTCGTAAGTTCTAGACTCTGTTATAATAAATATAAGACTGGAGGTTGTGTGAAGGAGATGGAAAGGAGGAAGGTTGGGAAAGAGCGGTTACGGGAGACAGTTCTTTGGTTTAGACTTACCCCGAGGGTGGTGTCTCGACAGGGAGCTCGGCTCTGGACCTTCGACGTAAGAAAAACGTGGCGCTCGCGTCGTTTTTTACCGTTGTTCTTTGACGAGTGGCTAGAGTCTTTTTAGGATCTTTCTGTCGTTACGTAACAACTCATTACCTGATTTGATATTTTGTCAACAGGAATATGAACCATCTCTAGAACTTTTTCTGGAGGGACGTGCCGTATCACCTTTTCAGCGAGGTTAATTTTATTATATTTTCTTAGAACGCAATTACTTTGTGGTTTGACGTATTTATTAAATAAAGCAAACACTGTGTTTTGAACCCATAATTTATTTTTAAATTAACACCAGCCGGTTTCGCTTATATCAAGCTTCATCACGGTAAAACATAAAACGCAGTTGTTTTGTTTTCTTTTATTTAAAAAGCTAATTATAATGTCTGTACATAACTGTTAGGTTACATAATAAAAGTCTTTAATAACCCAGTAACACACGATGTGTTCACATTACTGTCAGAGTACTAAGTTGACTCAGATATTTTTCCTCGCCGCGGTCTGGTAAGCAGGTATTATATTTTATTTTTTTTTATTTTTTATTTTTTTTATTTATTTTTATTTTTTTTTAAATTTAATTTATTCAAAAAAAGATACATAATTAATAATTAAACAAGGTTACAATATTTTTCAAAAGTTAAATATTTATATAAGATGTACCCCTATAATTAAGCTGAGCTTGTGTGTATGGGGGTGTGTTATTTTTTTTGTTCTTTGTTTATTTCTATGTTATATTATTCAGTGTATATTTTCAGTGTGTTTTTTAAGTTGTGTTTTAAAAATTTTTAAATCATTATTAATGTTTCCAATTTTTTCTGGCGTTATGATTTAAAGGTTTTGTTTATAGTAAGCTGTTTTTGTACAATCTATTTGTTTTTCCCAAATGTTTTTGAACATATGTATCTAAACAGTAGATATATTGGATTTAGCGCTTGAAAACCTCATGAATACTAAGGGTTAATAGAGGAGGTGATATGAGTTGAAAAAGATCAACATGAACATATGTATCTAAACAGTAGAAGTTTCGAGTATTCCAAAGCACTTCAGCAAACATTGTATACCCAAAACACGTCCGGCCGCCAAGGATCGAGGTCTGATCGAGATGGAAATAAACCCCTATTTTAAAACTAAAATTATTCCCTACTTTCAAAAATACATTATGCCTACTTGTGTAACTTGTGCCTGTGTTGTATAATCTACATAAATTACTTTAGATAAATAGAAAGTAATGAAAAATCGGCGGAGTGTATTTTACGACTATCATAACGCCATTATCCCCGCTTCGGGCGCTTTCTTCCCGGATAATATTAAGTATCCTGGAAATATGTATTGTTCTATACGGGTACGGGGTTTAATGGATGGAATTTTCCTGATGCGGAATGTCAGGGGGATGGAAGGCAGTGTAGACTGTAGGGTAGGGGCGGTGAGCCACGTGTGGAATAATTTCAAATATTGTTAGGGAAAAATATATTTATTGGAATACGTCACGTATTAACTATCGCTTTTGATTTGTACATTTGCACAAAAAAGAAAGTCACCTTAAAACAAAATTTAACCAGAGGCCTAAATTTTATTACCATTGTTTACTCCCCTTGCCGTTACACCTATATAGTATATATGCAGTTGAAACCGCAGTAGAGATAGTTCTATGAAAAACAAAAAACTACAACAAAGTTGTAGACGATCTCAGAATCGTACTGGTAAAAGACTACAAATCAGAAACGAAGCGTGGCTTGAAATTGCTTAAGCCGTCTTTAGTGACCAAACCTGAATAGTCAGATATATCTCAAACTTCATCTTCCCAATCTCCTTTCCATCCTCACTCTCTTCAGCCTCACAACACTCCTCAATTGGGGATGCCACAGTTCCACAGTGTTTTATAGAAGTGCTCTAAAAATTCTAGTTCAAAAAATTCACATCTCATGACGATACGAGACAAACAATTTTTTTTTGTTTTACAGTTAACTTATTGAAAAATTGTACAAAATTCGTGGTAGGGTATTATACAAAAGCAAACTGTGTTTACTTATTTATACCCATAAGGCTTTTACATAAACAGTTATATAAAGAAAAGAGAAGAAAAGATTAAAAAAAACGAATAACAGTTTCAGTGAATAGCAAACATTTGTATAAATACGTTAAATGAATTTAAAGTCTTCCTAAAACTTATCGACTTTCTGAAGGAGGCACAGTTAAATCCAATCTCAAATAATGTTGTGTAGGTGCAATTTTTTTTAATATTAACAATTATTAAATTGACTCAAGGAATGTACTTTATAAGTATTATATAAAACATTCCAGTGCAATATACATAATCGTGTGGACTATCGTGCATCTAAGAGATAGAAATAAAAGACAAAAATCTCTCTCGTCTTTTCCGCCGTAATATCATGTCGCCAAAATAATACACATTTGATGCCAAATATTTTCTTGCCGCCATAAAATATACTTTACGTCATCATCATAATACACATTACGCCCGACGCAATAATCGCTCCAGTGGCGCAACGGGTGACAGAGGGCTGTACCTCGGAGGTAATGGGCAAAGAAAATGGTCCGTTCCAGCCCGTCTCTCCCCATAATGGGATATCACGTGTAATTTTCATGATAAGCCTGAAAGGTTTCACTGAAATGCAAACATGCTATGTATAGCACGGAATTTCTACCAAGCCATGGAACAAATCAGTTTTTAAAAGGCATTATAAGATACAACATATTAATTTTTCAGCTAAAAGCCGCCCACACATCCGGCTTGCCTACCGTTTTTAAGAAACGTGTGGGAAGGGATCAAACAATGGGTTGGCGGAGAGAGGTAAGAGGTAGGGGGTAGGAGGACGGCTGCGCGGTCAATTTTATTTTATTTTGTGTAATCAGATTTATGTAGCAAATATTTATTTATTTATTTATTTACTTATTTATTAATATATTTATTTATTTCTTTATTTATCTATTTATTTTTTATTTATGTATTTATTTAATTTTTTTATTATTTATTTATTTATTAATTAATTAATTTTAAAATCTTACTTCCATTTCCACATTTCCATTTCCATCTATCTATCTCACAACCTTTCTTTAACTCCTTTACCTATCTATCATTCCATTCCATTTCTCCATCTATCTTTCATTTTATTTCATTTTACTCCATTTCCATTTATTTCCATTTTACCATTTCATTTCCATTTTATTTCCATTTTATTTTATTTCATTTATTTCCATTTATTTTATTTCCATTTATTTATTTATTTCATTTTATTTCCATTTCATTTATTTTATTTCATTTATTTCATTTATTTATTTATTTATTTTATTTATTTTATTTTATTTCATTCTTATTTATTTATTTATTTATTTATTTATTTATTTATTTATTTATTTATTTATTTATTTATTTATTTATTTATTTATTTATTTATTTATTTATTTATTTATTTATTTATTTATTTATTTATTTATTTATTTATTTATGTATTTATTTATTTGTTTATTTATTTATTTATTTATGTACCCTTCTAAGTAATAAGTTCAGAGGCGAATATGATCATTGAAAGAAAAATACAATAAACCCGGAAACAATTTTCAAAGTTGCCACTGAAATCTTTAAAAATTGATTACTTTAATGTCCTATAATTCATAATTTAAAACAAAAATAAATAAAATACTTCTAATGCGCACCAGATATTTACTATCCCTTTATTTAAGAATAAAGATCATTCGGTTTGGGTGGGTATTTTGGGCTCAAATCCCAAATTATGTTTTCCATAAAACAGAGCGCGCAGCCGCTCCTCTTAATTCCTGAGTTGTAGATACTCTCAGTATTGCTCTGTTGAAATGCTATTCATTCAGAATTGATTTGTTGGTTTAAATTACTTTTGTAATTTTTTGTGTTCAAATCCGAATAGACAGTTAGTTCCCCTGCAACCTGCCCTTTCCCTTCACCTACCCCTTTCTTGCTTCCTTCAAACTAACAACATTCCCTAAATATGGATGCCACAGTCCGCTGCCTCCGGGAGGTGAAATTCGTTTGCATTATCAGATAAAAATGTAGTAATATAATGTTCACAAAGTGTTCAAAGGCATTTGACAAACAATTAACACATTTCTGTGCTTAAATAAAATTGACTGAATTCATACTTGTTTAAAAGAAAAGATGAATTTCCAATTTTTTCGAAAAGTATTTATTTATTCATCAATATCCATTTTCTCCCCTTCAAAGTATTCCCCCTCAGATATAATGCACTTATGCAAGCGCTTCTTTTTATTTCTATTTCTTTCTATTTATCTTCTTTCTATTTATTTTTAAATAAATTATCTTATTTATGATACATAATATAAACGAAACTTAATACCACATTTATTATGTATATTTATATATTTCTTAACTTAATCAAGCTGTAATGTACCTAGTACGACATATTTACATGTAGATACCATATACTATATTACTTGAACATTAATAATGAATGTACACTTCTCTTCTATCCACAAGCAAATGCTTCTAATAAAAGAGCAGTATAAAATCTACATTTATAATCTGTGTTATAAAAACACGTAACAAAAAGTTTAATTAATAAATATACTCGTATATATATATATGTATTTTTTTTTTTTAATAATGATTGAAATTTATTTTGCTTCTCAACAAAAAACTAAAATTTATTTTCATCCTAACTGTATTGTAACTAATTTCCAAATAATATGAAAACAGATGCAAACCATAATTCCTGGATTACAAATCTTTGCCTTTAAATTACAGGTAGGGAACGCACACAGCTTGGTAAGCTTTTATTATGTAATCAAAGCATTGTTTATTTATTATTAACAACGTATAAAAAATACACTCACGAACGTAAATGGTCACGTTAAAGCTTGGTATCGCCAGATCGTTAGACAACACAGATTCTGTTAACGTTTATAGATGGCTGTTATTCGGGCGATATAAAGTTTATTGTTTCGTAGCCGGTGTTTGAATTACATTAACACCGAAATGTGTGTGAGCAAGTAATAAAGTTCCGCTATAAAAAGGGCTGTAAAACCTTTGTGAAAATTTATTTGACAGTAATAAGGAAGATGAAACGTTTCAGGTACACCGCGCTTGACACAGACGATATGACGGCAAAATATTATACGCCTTTTAAGCTCACGCAAATGGGAGTCTGTGTTCACTCCCGCTGGGCTGAACTTGTTTGCCGTTAAGTTCATCGTTCATGCCCGCTATTGTACATCATCGGGAAATTACAGTTCGCCAGAAATCTACTTCAGATGGAGAAGTATTTTGTAATTATTCATGGTATTTGAGCAATGAGATTACCGGATGTTTTGTAAACAATTTTATTTCTTTATTTTATAATAAAAGTAATATTTAATTTTTTTATAAAATCCTCTTTTTCAAGTGTTATATAATTTTTTTTACATTAAAGTACCGTTAAATTTATTCATTTCATGTATTATATTGTATTCATATATTCCTGATGAAGAAATCACCACTTTCGAAACATGTGGATATCTATGTATATTTATAAAGTGGTGAGTACAAAGCATATTTTTTTATTAATTTATTATTGATATCAGTTTCTTAACGGGTTCTTAAAATAGTCTACATTTTAAATTTAAGACATTGGTACTGTGCACGGGTGTTGACTGTTTGGAAAATCTACTGCAGATGATTGAATCGAGGGAGAAGGATAAGGGATGTTTAAAGGTTGGAACGTATCTGGCACTTCGGATCTGTTCACCATCATCCGACCGGTCGGTGGCTGAGTTGACAAATACATCTGGTTCCCACCTAGGCATCGTGGGTTCAATTCCTCTGCTGGCTCATCTATAATGATGGTAGTAGGATATAAAAAAAACTATTCATAGCTAAAAGCAAATTTAAGTGACGTTTTGATTCTCACTAGGGCGTTTCTAAGAGTATTTTCCGCTCTCATTATTTTTCCACGCCTCGTTTCGAAAATGTGACATCTGTGTCCAGGGTCAAGAGGCTTAACGTTCAGACAAGGTCGTTATGAACACAAATTCTTCATTTAAATAAATTAATAATACAAAAAGTTTGTAATTTCTTATACAATGGTAGATAAAATACGCATTAATTATTAGACAGAAACAGGGCCGCATTTACGCGCAGGTTATCAAGGCTGCAGCCTACGGGCCCGCACCACAAATTGTTTAAACATTTTAATTTTTAATAGAGTAAAATAAATTTAAAAAATGTCTTCGTTCAGAATTAATCAAAAACAGGCGTCGAATCTACACATCACAAGACTGGGTTCAACGTTTTGGCTTTGCTCAACATTTAAAGTGATATTTCAGGACAACTAAGTTGTGAATATATCATAAGTGGTTTCATAAGTATGAAGTGTATGCGCAAACCAATTAGCCGCTAAACTATTTTCAAGTTAAGTTATATACGATTACTACAATTTCTTATCAATGTATTTTTATGCATTTTATTTTATTTTATTATTTACTATTTTTTACATTTTTTGGGAATATAGACATGAATCTCAATTTTGTGTTATTTTTTAATACAGTTGTTCATAGAAATGTTCATAAATTGTGTTTAATACCAATGGTTTTCAAGTCTTTTCATTTTTATCTCATCATTTCATCAATTTCTAAATACGGTATAGTAAAATGTTTCTTTGTAGGTTTTTTAGAAAATTGCTTCAAAATGCGATTTTTACACGTGAATTTTCATAAAATTCGGGCAGACCACCCATTTTAGTAGGGGTTACGGATTACCCTCCAGACCCCTCGGTAGGGTTTGCACCACTGGTTCAGCCTCAGGATCTACAGATCCTAAATACGACCCTGGACAGAAAGAATTAATAGCTCGAGCCGAACATCTTAAACGAATCCATTTATTTATGTCAATAATTGTAATTTCGCCTTTACTTGCCGAAAAAAAATACTTACCCGATTTCTTGATCATTGTAAAAGGGAGGAATTTTTACAATCACCGAATTATCGAACCATTTTGGAAAATGAATTGGAAACAAAGTTGTAAATATAATCTCTGTAGATGTTTGGCATAATGGGGGTTTTATCGTGAGGCCATTGTCTGAATGGGGTTCGGAAATTTGGTTTTGTTGGAATTATAAATTCAATTTAGCGTATCTGTAAGGAACGTCGGGGCAGGATTAGGGGTCCTTTGTATTGATTCGAGTTATTATTATTGTCTGAAACCTTTTAGAGTAATCCCGTCTCTTCAATTATAGATAATATTGTTGATACCTAGAACAGAGGCTCGGGTCACAATGTGAAGGTAAACCCACATACTCGAGCATACATTAGGGCGCTACGAGTCCCGGAAATAGTAGGGGTGGATCTTAGCTAACCGCCTTGTTAAACAATGATACTATAAATAGGGGCTGTGCGTATGCGGGATCTTTGTTAAAATGCAGTCAGCGCGTGCCATAATTATTATAAATACTTTTTGACCGTGTGTAAAGGAAAATATACGTAAATATATCTTCCTCTCCTTGTCCTACACGGGTCGGGGATCCATCGCATCGACAAGGCACCTCCAGGGGTCCCTGTCCTGTGCTACGTGAACATCATCCGTCCATAGTAGGTCTAGCCTGTCCTCGCACAGCTTCTGGAGTTGCTTCTCCCACGTGTGTCTGGGGCGGTCCACTTTCCAATTTCCGGCGGTTAAGGAAAGTAATGAAAATAAACCAAAAACGTACTTTATTTTAATTAATACTTGCAACACTTAGTTTCTTTAGGTAAACATGTAGTTTACATGAAGTTCTAAATATGATCATAATTATTGAAAATAATTTCCTTCGTGAAAAAAAACTTGGCTATTATCTAACACTGTTGATGAAACAAGAGAATGAGGTTGAGAAACATGAGAATGAAAACCGGGAATGAGGTTTGCAAATTCTACTGTAATTTCATTTAAGAACACGAGCAGTACGCGTGTAGAAACTTTTTTCTTTCTTAATGTGAAAAACGCGCAATAGTTCCAACTACTCCCCGCTAACCGGAGCATCTATGGCATCCCCCGAATTGGGATATGAGTTATTATCTTTACGAAAAATGGAAGAAAGTGTCGCAGGCGAAATTTTTGCTCGGTTCTGTGTGAATTCAATAAAAAGGTTTTTTTTGTCATTCGGAAAGACTATGTTCCAAAAAATACTTTATTGTGAAATATTATTGTGTGTTTAAAAATGGAAAACTTAAAAAATAACGAGAAAGCCTCCCTTGTGAAATATCAATTGAGGTGGATTCACAAAATATTGTCGTTTATATCATCCCTATATAAGGTACATGTTTAAATAAATAAAAACAAAATTCCAAAACCCACTCTCAAAGAATTTTACGTATTCATTATAGACAACCTAATTTGAATTTGTGAAGGTTCCTTCTACACCCCTTCAGATGGATATAAACGATCAATCATTGATAAATTATAAGCCATTGATTAACGTTTGTGAATTTGCTTTAATTTGAGTGATGAGAGGCATTATTGAGTTGGAATCTATAAATCAAACTTTCTCTCGCATCCAATTTTCACAATCGGTATATTTACCCTCCCACCTTAATACTCAACTTTAGTCATAGCTAGTTGGATTATTAATACACTCAACCTAAAATAATAACCGTAAACAAATCGTGAGATTGTTCGATTTTACCGATAGCCTACTCGTAAATAGATACACGATCATTCATTTCCCGATATATAATAATATATGCCAACTTAAACTGGGATATATTCAGGCATAATCACATTGACATTTGTGCACAATTATACTCGTATTGTATTATTGGAAGGGACTGGAGGATACGGGAAAATTATACAGAGGTCAGGGAATTCTGATTTGTATGTAATATAATTTGCAATAAGGGTTATGTAGATTAATTCTAATAATAATGAAATTGACCTCAATTAAAACGATTTTCTTTGGAACATTATATTTTGGTAGAAAAGATACTGAAATGGAATGGAATTATTTGACGTTAAGCCACAAGTAATTAATAATTGACTGTATTTTGCACTCATTTTCCGAGATTTTTTTGAGAGATTTCCACTGATTATTGACCATAGCTCGTTATGAAAGATTGTAACCTACTGTGAGATTCGAACTCGATCCATTTGAATGCCAGCCGAGCCTCGTAATATCGATTTTTTTAATCACCATTCTTGCAGGTTCCTCCCACGATTCAGACCATGGGACGATCATTCCCTTGGGGTTACCATAGTCCCACTGGCTCCGAGAATTTGGGTCTCTTGGGTGATATGCTCATTAAAAAAAGCATTTTCAAAATAATGTACGAGTATGTTGTAATAATGAAGAAAAAAATTCTATTTTTCCCATGTACCAAAAAACAGATTTGCAAATGTACAGTTTACGTGGTTCACACGGGTGTGTTTGTCAATGCCTGGATTTGAATATTATTTATGCTTTGTGGACACTCGTACAAGGGTATATCTACTCGCGACTAAATATGTACGAAGATCTCGCATGTGTCCGATTGCGGGCGGGCGTGTAAATAATGGCTTTAGTTATATTTACGGTTTTGGAGGTCGCCAATTCATTAGCTGGCGGCAAATAAAGCTTTAATTAATACCGATTAGGAACAGTGATGGTATTCAGACGAATGGTCTAGTAATTGCTATTCAGATTAATGATCGGCATTCACAAGGACGATAGGATGACATTCCACCGCTATCGATCCTCTATCGCTTTACGCTTTACATATTACGAGAATTAATAACGCCTTTGACAATTTTATTAGGACAAATAAATTTGAGGGGGAAAAAAAGTCCTCGTTTTCAAGCAGTTTTATTTTAAAATAAAGAGAAACTTTTTTGAAATGTTGTCAATATACTTTTTTTTATCAATAAATAAAGTTTTTAATTTTTATTTTATGAAAATAGTTTAAATACTGCTTTTATTGAGTTCTGCAGGTATTTTGAAGCAATTTGAAAGTGGCTTTGAATGCCGAAACAGCTGTCACAATAATAAATAGTAAAATAATCTCAGAATAATAATAATATTTGTTAATTTATTTTAAGTAAAATTAAAAATGATTAAACGGAGTAATTTAGTAAGAATTAAACAAAAAAAAAAATCATACATATAATTTATGCGCTCGATGCCGGTTGGAGTTAAAAATGATGGGTTTATGGATTTTCAATGTTAGTTATACAGCGGAATTTGACTCTGAAGATGCAAAAGCTCTCCATCGATGAGCTGTGGTGTCATTTGACGTCACAGCTACCCTTGTCCTTATTTTCTAGGTAAACGAAACCATTATCAGTTTGCTACGCCATTTCCATCACGAGCATTTGATCTTTCAAATATTTGTCTAACTATCAAAGGAGACAAAATAAATTATTTATTGACGATGGCCTCCGTGGTTAAGTGGTATCGATTCCGAAGGTGTCGGGTTAAACTCCTGCCGGGCGAAAGTTAATTTTATATGATTACTTTGATTCTTCCAGTAATGTTCTGGTGAAATACCACCATTCAGAACCGAAACGTTGCTTGAAATGGCTTTTTGGTGAGCAGATCTGAATAGCCAGGTACTTCCCACATTCTTCTTCCCCATCTCTTCCGCCCCACTACCTTAACCGTCACAATATACTTCGATTGGGGGTGCCACAGTCTCACTGGTTCCAGACGGTTGGCAGCAGTTGGTATTCTTGTGCGATACCCGCAAAAAAGTGCACATCAGTGAAAAAAATTATTTGTATATATTATTTGTTCATGTGAATACCGCACAAGAGTCCCAACTGCTCCCAACCGTATGGATCCAGTGAGACTTGTAATGGTCTTACCATCACCATTTTCTTTTAATAGAACCCTGGAAAAATTTTTTTTTGTACATAAATTTCATGCTAGAAAAGCTTAAGAGAGCGACATCTATCGTCTTGTGGAGCGTTTGATTACAGTGAATTACAATCCAATATTTTTTGATTCAGAAACTCGTTGCAACGTAAAACCACGAGATGGCAGTTAAAAAGAGGGCGTGTTATCTTATAAATCAACATCATGCGATTGGATCAAATCGAACGAAAGTGTTACCAATCAAACGGGCGTTTTACATAAATAATAATTAGTGGTAACAGGACAAAGGAAATGTCATTTATGGGGACCAAAAGGGTTCAGTTCGACGGCCGATAATATAAACATTGGTCTAGAGGACAAATGTACAGGGGAGGTCGTGAACTTTAATCATAATCATGCTAGAAAAGGGAAATAAATAACCATTAAAAGTGAGAGCAGAAAGTAAAAATAATACACAAAATTTTAATTACAAATAAAAAACTACAAAGTAATGATTTATCTTGCATGGAGAAAGGTGTGTGTGCATTAGAATTTGGACAGAAAGACGCGTCGTGTAAGGCCAAGCGGTAAAACCTATGAATTAGAGAAAATAATTGAGAGAACAATAGTTTCGACAGAGAAAAAGGGGAAGAAACAAGAATTATACAGTATAGAAACTTCGGCAAATTTAAGAGGCGATTTAGGCGAGACTAATGTGAAATTGGAGTACAATTTTCTAATTTCAGAAACGTAGATATTCAGAAGGAAGTGAAACTAGACTGATTGTAGGTGATAAAAGGTATTAATTGAGTAGATTCTGGGCATCAGATATTATGAAAATGTAGATGAGAAACGTATCAATCAATTATAAAATTTAAACTGAAGGAATTCATTAGAAATGTTGAGATATATGGCCTACTACTTGAAGATAGTTCGAACATTTAGTCAGGATTCCGGAGTTGCCGATGCCCTTTATTTGGATAAGAGTAAAGAGTGTTTAGATAAGCAAAGATACGAATACGAAATTTGGGTAATAAAGAGATATACAAACGATTAAATTAACACGTATAGCATAGGGCTGTTTACTTAAGGAAAAGTAATGAAAAATGATGGGTTTTCGATAAACTCTGATTTATATCGGTTTTTTATGAAAATAATGGTTATTACCTATAATAAAGAATAAGCTAATTCGATATTTAGTTGGAAAGAGATAGAGTTTTGTGGGAGAGGTTAGAAGAGGGGGCATTGGACTCCATTTCCAGTGTTGGAATGAGGAAATTGCAGATAAAAATATCCAAAAATTAACATATAAAATTATTAAAGGTAATGAAAAATCAATTAAGGATGATATCAATCGACCCGGATGAAAGTATATGCAGACGACAGGTACATGCAAAAGGGGTAATGCAGTTAGACCAGGAGGGAGTGATGCAACACATTGAAAAATCATTCTGGAAAGGTATATTTATTAACTCAGGCAGGTGAGGTAGGGAAATAATTATAAAGTATTTACACCAATATTAGGATCAATTGAGAATTGCACGAAAAGATGCGTTTATCGATTATTCACATGTTAGATCAGGAAAAAAACATGTTATCATCGGAAAATGTACAAAAAAAAATATATAAGAGAATTTATAAAATTGAAGGAATTAAGAATGCGCATCCATAAATAAATTTCAATAGGGACATAATGGCCATATTTACGAGATATCCGAGGTCATAGAAGACAAAAAGATTAGCGATAGATAATATTTTCAGAAAGAAATACATGAATCTGAATTTTTCTATTTTAGAACAAAGAACAGAAGAGCGCTCTAAAGGAATTAACTAAATGCGATCCTGGCTAATGTGACAAAACGGTACAGCCGCAGAGGCGGTTCTCTGTTACCTAAATATTTACATTAGAGGATTATTAGAGGATTCGAAATTAGTGTTATTTACATATGGGTTTACGAGTTAATAAAGGACATAATTTAATGTAGATGTGAAAGGTAGTTAGGACCTTTTGTTTTTAATCTAGATATAAGAAGCCATGTAAGACGAGGATTCGGACAGTTCGCCTCGAATTATACGTCGGAGAAAAGTTAATCATGTGCGGATCGGCATTTCGACTTCAAAAATTTCGTCTTAAAATAAATAAAGTGTTTTGTATTAGAGTTGATAATAGTATATTTGATTTAATTTTCTCAAAACGGTTCTGTGGTTTTTTTTTTGTGAAGTGTAATAATAAATAAAAATGATTGAAATGGATGATAAATAAAGTGTTTTGTGTTCAAGTTGATAATAATATATTAAAATAAATTCTCTTAAATAGTTACTGATCTTACTCGATAATAGTTTAATAAATATTGAAATTTTCTAAAATTAATAATACTTAAATTAGTTTAAAGATTTTACAAGTTGTATTAGAGTTGATAATAGTATATTTGATTTAATTTTCTCAAAACGGTTGCTTTGGTGGTTTTAAGTGAAGTGTAATAATAAATAAAAGTGTTTAACGTGAATAATAAATAAAGTGTTTTGTGTTCAAATTAATAATAATTTATTTATTAAAAATTTCTTAAAGAGTTGCTGATCTATCTAATTCGATAATAGTCAAATGAAATGTGATTTAATTCATATTTTGTGTTGAACTAAATTCATTACGAGTTTATGAAAAATTAAATATAATTGCGTTTAAATTTTTTTTTAAAGAATTGTCGGTCTAAAATTTAATAGTACTATAGTTAATTTAAAGCACTGAAATAAGTGCTCGACGTTTAAAGGTTTAGTGGAAATTTAAAAACAGCTGAGTCCTAGTCTCTAAAAGTTTCATATAATTCAATTTTAATAAGTAGAGTGGGATTAATTTCGTCTTAAAAAAATAATAAAGTTCTAAAATATTACCAAGCGTTCGGTTTACGGAATTAATTAATAGTTTGTAGAGAGAATTAAGTAATTATATTACATGAGTGCAAAAGTAATAATAATTTTTAAAGTCAAGAAAAATTAATAACTAAAATAGGTAAACTAAATCTAATAATTTTTAACTTTAAATCAAGTCGAGTTCGGTAGACTTAGCAAAGGTTTAATATACTGATTAAAATATTCAAATTTAAAATCAGTTTAGAACTAGTTTTAGACAAAATATTTATAACGAAAAATATTCAAATTCAAATAATTCGGTTGAGATAGGATTGATAAAATCGAATTTATTCCGAACATCAAAGTGAATACAATGGAAAAATAAAACAACAAAAATAAATATTATTTAATAATATTCTGATTGAGGGGCCAATACGTTTGGAAAATTGTACAAATCGGTAGATCACGAATTGAAATTAGGAAACACTAGATTGTTGTTAAGTAGATATTTTTAATTAGATTAAACATATCAGGCAGGGAAGTTCAATGATTTCAGAATTTCATAACAACGTGTAGACCCGTTTTGGAAAAATTATGAATTCAGGTGACTTAACCAATATAAATATTCAAAGTTTTCAGATTCCCCGGGAAACAGTCGGATGGAGACATAAATTATATTTCTAATTATGTATAAATACGTATATTATATATATTTATATCTAATGTTTAATATATCGGTCAATACTTTATGACCGTTATTTATTATGAATAAATGTTTTGTATACTTGACCAAAGCCGTTCTAATCAATTATTGGTGTGCAAATACATTTTAAGATACCCAAGCGGGTACATCTACCTCCATTAAGTATTTTACGATAACCTCTCTTTTCACATTGAATTATATTTAACCGAGTTCTACAGATAGTTCAATTACCTTCACTCAATACCAGTACTCAACTTTTAAATATTCAAAAATACCTATTTTTACATAAATACATTTTTTGTATTTATAATAATTTCCGGTAGATACTTACCTGTATAATTCTCTTTTATTGAGTTAACTCATAATCAACAACTTACATCATTTTATTCACCTTCACCTTGGATCCCGTATGCGCTGGTTAAGGGATGAATCGAGTGAATTGCCTGAAGCTCCCTATCACGTAGAGATGCGGGAGAAGGGAACGATATACCAGTCTGGCTTTGCCTAATTATCACTCGTGGACAAATAGCCAGACGTTGAATGTTGAGGATACCCGTCGTTCTAGAGGATGGGCCTGGTTCTCCTACCATCCTGGCGTTGGTGAGTTATTTTCCCAGAATCGCATCGGCATATTAGGATTGTTTGAGGGGACTCACATTCCGAGGTGTCATGGATCAATGCCTATCTTTGACGATGTTCAATAGCGAGGGGACGTTTTCACAGTAGGGTTTGATAGATGGGAACAATTATTGGTCATTGGCTTTCCTACCCGTTTTACTGCGAGGCGAAGGGACAGGATGGACAGTGTACTCGCTAACCTTTTCCTGATGTACGTGTGGGATTTTCCTAGTTGTATAGTGAAAGAACTTTGGCTAAAAACTCGGCTTTTACTAAAAGTATGTATGTCTATGTATGTGTGTGTATATGTTTATAGAAAATGTATAATGTATCTATCAAATCTATATGACCGTTATTTATTTTATGAATATGTATATGCAATGTTTAATATATATATATATAAAACCATTTATCACATTTATGTATATTTACAAAAAAAAAACAATTTATTTTATTAATATATATTTTCTCTAACATCTAAAATCAAAACTAACGTTACTAATTATCAACATCCCAAATGATTTTTATAAATTCAAAGGTCGTTATCATCCTAAATAAACCGATAAAACTAAATTTATCACACTTCCCGACGGGGGTCGCTGACATCAAATTATTCAGTCGCATATCTCAATGACCTACATCCTCGACTGTATTAAACTGGGTCAACATTCCAAATCACTCCCTTCTTTTATCGAAATATGTAGATACGTATAAGTATGTATATATATTCGAATTTCAGTACATCTTACAAAGAATAGGTACTTTAACAAATGTCGACATTTAATTGAAAAATAACTATCATCTTTTGAGATGAACTACTATTTTTTTTAGTGATCACGTACTTGTAGTTTGCGTACATAAATATTTTTATAGCGCCGTTTTCATGGAAAGATTCAATTCAATGGCGCTCCACATCCCTTCGAACATATTGATGAGTTCAAAAGAACAAACAAAACCCACATTATAAAAAATTTCAAAATAAGCATAATCATTCGTCGACGAAACGTTCCCAAGTTATGTTATAAAATTAATTTTATCTTCGACTAAGGTTTTCAAGGTTCAGGCCTTGCAAATTTTGGACCTTTTGGAGTCCTACCCTTTCTCCAAACAAAATCAATTTACAATTAAATTCAAACTACATGAGATAGTCAGGGTCTCATTAAACCAACCTGTCAACCAAACCAAAAAGTAATATGTTATGTATATAGTATTAACGTTTTAGGTATATTCGTATGTAAGATTTCTGGATATCTGGCACAGATTCACGACCTGTGTTGGAGAGGCCAGATCCACAATTTTCTGGGAAAACTGGAGTATTGTGGATTATAAAAACTCATATTGGTTACATATATTTATAATTTGTAACTATCGATTGGGCAGAGATAATTGCTGATTTAAGAGTAGTTATTTCTGAACTTTTGATGCGGAGGACGGCCTTTCAACCCGTACTTTGCAAAAAAAAGTATCTAATGTTGTTTGACGAGGGGACGGAACCGGTTTGATCTCTTTTAAATGTAGCTGTCTGGAGGACGGGAATTCGGAGGGTCTTGATCCCATGGATATGGAAGGTGCTCTTTCCATCGCGGTACAGAGGATGTTCAGGTCCAGGCACGAACTAAAAATGAAGAGGTTCCGTATACCAGCTATTCAGTCTGTACGTCTGTGAGGAGAGGGTTACTAACCGGAAACGTGGTCATCCGAGTACTTTAGGGGTTGGTCTGGAGCCGAATTGCTGAAAAACAAACCGTATTCGATCGCTTATCATAACAAAAGCTGTAAAAACTAAAACCTAATCATGCAATTTTCCCAAATTTAGGAGAGGATGGAGATGGTGCCAAAACAAGTAAAAATGTAGCTTTTGACCATGACAATTATTGAAACTAATCCATGTAGAATAACACTTAGTATGATGATGAAAGGCGATAATACTATGATCATTACATTTATGTATACCAAATTTTAAAATTGTAACTTCGTCGTATTATATAGATCAGGAATAGTACAATTAGTATAGCCCAGAAGCTAAGTTTTCCCATTAAAACTCACGATAGGAATAATTTAAAAATTTAGGGGTAAAGTTAGGAAAATTCTAGTCTTCCTATAGGAAATTAACGTAGATTGCATAGCAGGGTAATAATAGAGAGTACAGAACACTAAAGTCTAAGATAGGAATGTTAGGAATGTGAATTCTGTCAATGGTATGCGAGAGTCTGCCTACGCTACAAAGAATAGGGGTTACCACCAAATAAGACCTTGTTTTTCCAATAATTCGAAACAAAAAAGTACACAACGGGAAATTGACGGAGAATCATATTATTATAAGTTATTTTCTTCTTTAACGATTAAATATTACAATGAGGTTTATAAGCTTCACTAATTTGATTCCAATAAATTGAATATTAGTTAAACTATTAAAAATTAACCACTATGCACTAAGTCATTTTCAAAGCCGAGTTGTAGTTACTGGTGCGTCTGTACTTTTGAAAATTTCCAACAGCATGTGGTGACACATGGCTTCAAAGCAGAGGCGTGCATCGCATATATGCACATTAGCCTTGCCTCCCATCTCACTAACATAAAAATACCAATATTCTGAAAACATATATAAAATTATTGTAAGAAATAAATTTACATTTAAAAAATATACGCGAAGTTTCAGTTACGAATCGCAGCGCCGTCGTAAGTGCCTCATCGACTGCCATTCTTATAACGTGGCAAAAGCAGGAATTAAGTTTGCAAAACTACGTACATACATACAAACATGTTGACTGTATTTTACAAAAAAAAATCATGTGTATAATGCGAATTCGAGGGAAGACTCGTTTGTGTTATTGTTGTAAAAGGGTGTGCCTTTCGCTACAAATATAAAATATCAGTGTCTGTTGTTACCTATATTTATTAGTATACCTTTACTAACGAAATAATTATCATATTTATTATTTTGGCTTTCTTTAATGCAATTCTGTGGTTTAAAAATATCTTGAAATTTAATACCTCTATTAATTGACTTGTAATATATATGAATGAGGTGGTTATTTGGATATTTGACGTGGCAGGTAATCCCAACCAACGTCGTCTAAAGCCAGCAGTTTTCTTAAATATCGATTTATCGCTGTTTTCCTAGTGCTTACCTTGATTAAAAACTCTGTGCATCCATCTACTTCCCAGCTTCACAACAGGGTAAAGCGCATTAAGAAACAAATATTCAGAAAATAAGCACGTAATTTATCTGGCTGTTTGGATGAGTAGACAAACAATTGTATCTGGAACCCATTAGCGTGAAACCAATAAGTACAATTCAAAATGGATTACCCGCACATTGACACATTGCTGATCAGTTACCTCAAAGGAAAATCAAACATAACACCTGAACCTTCACAGATAATATACATAATACGAAAATATTTAAAATTATTGAACGTATTTGTGCGTAATTATTGCAAATCGATTCGCAGCATCAAAGCGCCCTCTGGGTCTGTGATCTCGCGTAGTGGGCCGGAACTAATGTTATTATATTTAGATTTGGGATAGAACCTTCCTGCAGACGTCTACTTTGGTCGGCAGAGTCACCCATAGAAGCTTGCCCTTTGACCACTGCCATGAATATTGCATGGGAAAAGAATTTTCTGGAATAAAGACTGTCGGCAAACAGGAGGTAGAAGTATGAATTTATTATTTTTTGTTTTGTAATAATTTCTTTATGCTGTTACATAGTTATTAAATAAAAAAACGCTTTGCTTTAAACTACTAAAATATTTTTAAATGTTCACCGACCGGTTTCTCTTAACCCAAGCTTTGTCAGGGTAAAATTTAAAACTAAACAAAAATTCATAGAGTGAGCATATACGAGTATATACTCGTATAGGTGAGATATACAAATATAATAAGACGGAGACAAAATACAAAACGAAACAATGGAACAGTGAGACAGAGATTTGCTTACGTGTAATAGAATGGGACAGCACATAAAAAAGAAAGAGACAGAACATCAAAGTAGGGAGGGATAAAAGAGGGAAGAAGTGGGACAATATGAGTTAACGGGAAATACATCTAATATGAGACTGCAAGACAAATTAAATTAATTATTAAGAATATTACTATCAATTTTTTAATAGCTTTCTTTATTTAATCAAGATTAAAAAAAAACTTCCCTTCCTACATGACCCACATACTGTTTTTATTTCAGGCGCTGAACCAAAAAACTATTAAAAGAGTTTGGAGTCAATCGTAAACAATGCAGGAGTACTCAAATTGATTGACCGTAATCCAACAAAAACTAGACTTTTCTACCTAAAACTAGGCTTTGAAGTGTCTATCCTGTTCCCAATTCTACGCAATTTAAAACATGGAAAAAATATCTTTAAAGATGTCACTTGCCATTGTGTCTGCTGTAATCCGTAGCGTGTGTTATTAGTATGCGGGTAGGGTCACACGGTGAGGGGTGGGGCCAGGGGGTGGAGCCACGTGGTACCCGGATGATCCGATGATTCCTTTACGGCGATATTGGGTTTAGCCCGGACACTTCTTCAGGAGACAGGATACACCATCTATCGTCCCGGGAACAATATACTGTTTGCAGGTCCCCAGTACCCCCCGGTGAGTCACGGAATTGGGGGATTTTATTATAAATAAATTAACACAAGAAACGTTTTATAAGTATTCGTGTATGCACAATAATAAATATAGGCAGATTAAAAAAACTAAAGGGAAAGAAACACTGTCCAATTAATAGACTGCTTGAAATGCGATGGGAAGGAGAAGTGCCTGACTATTTAGATCCGGAGGCCTATTCCCGTTCTTTTTAAAGAAGATTCCTTATCTTTTTTCCTGGGCTTAAAGACTTCTTGATTAACTGTGGAATTTCGGTGAGACACAGTCAAAAGATCCTAAACAGATTGTTAAGAGATTATTTGAAAACATAAATTGATGAGATATCTTCAAGTGACAGAAGATTTTGAATCTAAATTTTTAAAAACAATTACATTATATTACAATGCATTTTGAAACATAAAATTTTATTTTTAAATAGCATAAATAAGCATTTTATCGAAGAATTACGCTTTGTACAAAGGTACCTACTTCACCAGGTATTATTGACCTTTTTTTCACTAGTTCTAAAAGCGACATTTTTCCGTCGTGGTTAATCTATGCCGACCGAAGAGGTGGGTCATTCCACTTATTTTATGAATTCAGTTCCAATTTCGAGTTTAGCCACATGGACTCGGTCTTCGTTCCTTTCGGTCCGCACCAGTCCGCCGTTCGGAAGCAAAAATGGTTCATATTACACTATTGAATAGGGACGCCTTTCGTTACTGACTCCAATCCAAAACCTTTGCCTTTCCTTGAGTGTGAGTTCGGAACGAGGGAATCCGGATTTTCGAACTCCGAGTGAGTCCATCGCCTTCGGAATCGGATTCATTGAACTCGGGCGGCCGTAACGACTATCCTCTAATATCTATATAATGTTTACTAACTAATTATGTTTAAAGTAAGTAATAATGTAAATGGTAACTTACTTAATATTGAGTTTTTCTTTGTTAAAACTATGCAAATATTGAAAATTTTAATGAATGTCACTCGCTTAATGACAGCTGACCCCCGAGTCACCCGAGAGAACCAGAACCGCAGTTAAGCAAGACGTTTTTAAGCCCAAAGAAAAGGATAAGGAATCTTCATTAAAAAGAACGGGAATTGCGCTTCTGGTCACACAACAGAGCTAAATCCAATTCAAGCAACGTTTCGATATTGATTAGTCGTCTGTTATCAGTACGACACTAAAAATATCTTCTACCCTGGAACGAGGCCCAAATATACTGAATTTTAATTTATAAAAAAATATTGGTCTTGAATTTAAAATCTACGCTGGAAAGAAAATCTTTCAAAAAGTGCAAAGAAAATCCGCATTGTAACATACTCGTATATCAAGTGACAGTATGGTTAAGAAACAATGTTAATTCTTTAAGTAATAAGATCAATACCAATTCTTTAAGTAATATAATGGAGTATAATTCGAGGTATAGCGATATGCATAATTAGAGCTAAAATACAAAGTTAATTGTATTTTCACATGGATCCATAGACTAGGAGCTTACCGCTCTGTCACGAGGTGGTTAGACGTGACATTATTGTATTATTTTTGTTCGTTTTACTGAAATAAATCTAGCAGCTCATACTTGAATAATGTATTATTATTATTGTCAATTACAACAAAATAGGCGAAGTAGTACCAATGTCATAGCAATAAGCTTAACGTATCGTTATTTAAATGAGATGGTTTTGAAATAATAAAAATAATTATTATGTTGGTGTCTTCATTGTTTCTTGATTTTGTTAGAATTACTAGTTTCTAATGTAAATACAATAGTAATAGTTTTATATTCATGTATATTTTAATATACCTTGTATCCTTGTAACATGTAGAAGAAACATGTAGATATTTATTTTTTAAATAGTGGTTTATAATTTCTTCGAACGATTGGTATTCACTTTGTGGCGTAATTATTAATAAATGAATTAAAAAAATATACTTTGTATTCACCACTTTATAAATATACATAGATATCATAGATATTTATTCATAAATAGTGGTTTAACCAAAACAATTTTTAATAATTTAATTGAAAACAATAATTTTGCATCAATTGAAGTAAAGTTAAATTTACTAGTCCTGAATAGCTAATTATTTAAGTATTTCTCAATCTTTCTCATTCGAGTCTACTACTCCCCAAATAAGAGTGGCATAATCTCTCATCCATGAAAAAGAAAACAATCCAAGAAAATAATATCAAAACATTGGTTGGCAGGAATACCTACCAAGAGCTTTTTCATTTTTAAGAAATCTGTCATACATTTTCGATCGTGAGATTTGTAAGATAAAGGGGACACAAAGGGAAATAAGAACATAAAAAATCCATTATCAAGTGACATTTCAATACTGGAACAAGAAGTTATGAACTTTGCATTTGAAATGTTACTTAAAAACCACATTGTGTGCTACAATACAAGTCTCATATTTTCTGGGAATGTTCGAAAAATTTGAACGATCTGAACACGGAACAGAAAAACCCCAGAAGTGTGATCAATACCGTTTTGGAAGAAAACTGTTGTTGCCAATTCTCATAAGATCTCGTGACTCCGACCACACAATGGCTAATGAAATTGATTATCGGCCCAAGAAAGAGATTCCATATTTGAAAATGTTTGATCAATTTCACCCGAAGTATGATAAAGTTGACATTACTTCAGGTACACACACACGCCCACAACACACTGCTCTCGGTTTATCTATTCATAGCTATTGGACATGAACGATGGAATGAATAAAAAATGATATAGGCGACGTATTGAAACTGGACCGTCGTGTGATATTTTAAAGTCAATTCGTCCAATTAACCCCGCTTTCATTACCTTGTCACCACCCGTGCACGGTCGGGGAATAGTCGGCGTCGTTTTTTCGGGGTTTCTCCCGTTACTATTTCATGCTCGTATTTCAAAGGGTGCATCGGTTCGATAATGACGATATAAAAACAGGGCGGTCGTTGGTCGGTTGGACATCACGCCCGCTGGTCGTTTAATGTAATTTCCCCCGAGGGCGGCAGATGGCGGCACCTGTCGGGTAACGAGCCCAGCCCAACCAACCCCGCTCCAAACTGCCCCACGCTTCCCTACTTAACAATGTACGCATTTGAATTATTATTGCGGACGAGGAGGTCTTGCGTAAAGGTTAGAGGTCATTAGTGGAATTAAGTATTTTCAGGAGATGAACACTGAAAAGGTGTTTAGATTTGAAATCGAAGACACCTATAAAGAGAATTTCCGCAAGTGAAAAATCAGTCCTTATTGTTTTGGGTACTCAGTAATCAGTACTTAGTACTCAGTTTCAACAATAATAATCCGAAATTTATTAATGGAGCTAGGTCTTTTCAGATGTTGAAGCTTGAAAGGTTGCTTGGTTTTGGGATCGAACAAATATGAATACTGTATTTCCGAAAAGTATTGAGTGGAGAAAATTTCTTAAGGGGAACGGCTGCGCTGCCTGTTTCATACATGACTTAATTTTGGATTTGATGCCAAAATATCCATCCAAACTGAATGATTTTTTAAAAATTAAAGGTTTAGTAAATATCTAGTACGCATAAGTATTTTATTTATTTTTGTTTTAAATTATGAAGCATATGCCATGAAAAAAAATCAATTTTCATAATTTTAGAGGCAACATAGAAAATTATTTGCAAGTTTATCGTATTTAAAAAAAAAATCATATTTGATATGTAAATATAATTACGCAAGTAAAAATATAAATACAAAACATTAAAAAAACCTTTTTTCGGGTCGATATTTTAAATTATATACGGAAAATTTGTTTTCCAACGTAAATTGGTTGTTTTTAATTTAATTTAAAGTCCACCATAATGCTTATTTTAATTAATTTATTTTAATTTTAATTTTATATTTGACTATATTTTCAAAGCAGATGGGATAAAACTTTTTTATTAATTCACCGTTAGCCAGCAAATATCAATTAATTTAATACCCGATATTTCGTAATGTATTTTGTATTTTGGCCTCAAATCCAAAAATTTATGTTTGTATGAAACAGGCCGCGCAGCCGTTCCTCTTAAGCTGAAGGCTGAAACTCTACTCTGTTTTTGGCATTAATATTAAATATTAATTTTCCATGTTTTTTTAAGAACAGAAACACGAAAAAAATCATAGTTTTTTGATCGGAGGGACCTGCTTTCTTGAATTTACAATCCTGAAAAACTGAAGGTCATTCTGGGGTTAGGTATTTTCAAGAGCGGAAAGCGGAAATATGCATTGATAGTGAAGAACTTTGAATTTTTTTTCTATTTGAATGCGTTACGTACTTTAATGCGTTGCGTCTTTAAATAATGTTTATAATTTAACCAAATATATAAATGATAACCACTTAAGTGACAGCTACCAAAATTTGAGTTGCAGCGCTAAAAACGTAGAGAGATAGCTACCTAAATTTGGGTATCTATAGATAGGTGATTTTAGCGAATTAAAATTATTTTATTTTGAACTTCCCACGAAAAACTAAATTATTTTGTATCGAATACCAAAAGATGCCGCTAATGTATATTTTTTTATCAGATTAAATATGCCATTTCTTATAATGTGTTTAGCGACGATTGACCTCTCTCGTGAAGAGTATTTATTTTATACGATTTCTGTTACATATCATATATTGTGCATTCGTTATTGAATTCTCTATTAATTTAAGTCATGATGTTTTAATTAAACCGTTTTTTAAATGTAAATATGTTTTTTACAGTGCATTTCGTTTCATACAGAAATAATAACAATTTATATTGCTCCAAATAAGTTAAACGTAGGCAATTTTTGGCGATAAACATAAAGAAATCATGCGATTTTAATTTTTTTTTATAAAACTTTAAAATATGGGTCAAACAGTGATATATGGGTTAATTCATTGGCTTTAAACAGCATAAGGTATTATGAGGTAGGATTTTTACAAAAAAAAATTGAATCCAAAACCGAATGCCCGGAAATGTCTGTCGCTCAAGGCGTTTTTTTTTTAAATACGCTGTCGCTCGAGTGGTTAATCTCCAATCTATCTTACTATTAAAATGAATATTACCCCCGGTAGTATACTCCAGGCGTCAGGTTATTTAGGGGCAGCTCAAACATGTGTTCACGGAGATCCTTTATGTTTCAGACATGACCCTAAACGGAAGTAGCGAACCTTCCTTTTCACCCTGAATACTATTTGAATGTGAATTGTAGTAGATTTTGGATGTAGATCCACCTAGCTTTCAAATTCTAAGCTTGTAGTAATACCATTACACAGTGTAATCAGTGGTTTAACAACGCACTCACGAGTCCCAGGGCAAGTCAGTTACACGAACGAGAGAATAAAAAAAAAACAATAGTCGAACTTAGATTTTTCCAAATAATCATTTCATTGAAAATAATCATTAATGGGCCTTACCTTCACGTGACATTTTCTCCTGTCGTATTAAAGAGACGGTATAGTATATAATAAATTACGAAATAATAACACATTTAAATATTATCAATGGATTAAATGTCTTTAAGATAAATCGAAATATGCGTGAAGATATTAATATACTATGCGTACCTCGCTCAATGTTCGTGAATCTTATATCTATGGTAAATATTAAATGAATTCCCTTTGATATCACGTTCCCTTTTTAGTGTGAAAAACCACATATTTCATTCCTATGCATAATATATGCTGAAATATTTATTACCCATGTGAATATGTTGCTTTTAAATACTATTCGCATTGCTTTATTTTTTAGTATTCGCAATTTTTTCCATGGAATAAAAAATTAATTCAATTCATACTTATTTGTGTCATGTCATCCAGGCCCCCGGACGAATGTCAAGTGTGCCCAATCTGTAGCTACGCCTCTGATGTTTATACTTTACCCTCGGGAAATACTAGAACATTATAAGTTCGGCGTATAACTCAGTGATAGAACTGACCTGCTTGTTGGTTTTGTTTGATGATAAAAGGTACAATTTACATCATTATACTTGCTTTATAAACAAGCTGATGAGGGTTAAACACCCGGTAACCCTATTGTACGCAGATTTATTTAGCTACCACGTCTAAACTATGCTGTATTTTTTATTACTTCGACTTATCTTACTCTACGTAGAAACCAAATATGATCCATCGTGTGAGATGGTCCGAGGACACACATTATCAGGTTATATTTAACTTGCTAATATTTGAATTCCTGCTTCTACCATAATGAAAAGCGGAAAATGTTGCTTGAGCGATGATGCTGCACTTAGCTAACAGAAGATTGAACTTGCGAAAGAGAATAGCGCATTTGTAAGAGATGGTTTAGGCAAGTAGATCGGATGGGCGTGGAAAGGAGTGTCGGCTATAATATATGACTTGAAAATTTTGTGTTTGCTGTAACGCAAAATTTACTATTTTTGCGCGAATTTTAACGCAAATAACGCGAAATTTGCAATTTTCGGGTAAATAACCGAGAATTTTCGTATTTTTTAAAATAAGAGGGTAATATTTTATGTTCCAAATAATTATTTTTCTATGGTTTTGACAAGATTGAGTAGCCATAACATGGAATGCAGCTAACTTAACGTCGAGAACCAAGCGTAATTTCATTATTTTTCGATTTAAAAAAATATGCATGTTATAAAATTTTTAATTTTTAATTTTTTATATATTCGTCACATTTGTTTAAATAACGCGTATCTCACCAAAATAACGCGATTTTCATTGAAAAATAGCACAACACTTCCCAAAAAACAACACACTTACTCATAATAATTTTTCATGTATCTTTATATGACGAACTTGTGGATGGAAGAAGTCGGGGAGGTCTCAGCAAGACATGACAAAATTAAGTGAATTTACTACCCGAGGCACGAAAATCAGGTCACATAACAGAAGAGAATGTATGAATGTGGGAGAAGCAAGGCGAGTGTGCTAAGACAGCTGTGTGGTGATTCAACCAATTAGGAGCTTTTACATTTTGTTTTATTAGTCGTACCTGTTCGCTTTAACCATATTTTCAAAGAAACCAACCACTTACTTCAATACACAGTAGTTAACATTTAACGGCTCTGGAGAGTTTTGGTACAAGTGAAACGAAGTCTAAAATGCAAACAAATATTAGCGATTATTGTGTACACACTATCATAAATTTATTTAGATTAAAAACGATTTATTTCAAAACACAATAATTGTGAGAACATCTACTAAAGCAAAGCATATTATAAAATTGGTTTTAAAATATTTTTTGAGGAAATAGATAACTTCACCGTGAAATTAGTCAAATTTAAATAATGAAGTGATTTCCAATAATAAACGTTGCGTCATTAAAAATAACAACACACAAATCTAATACATTCTTAGATGATTGGCTGGATTTTGTGTTAAAACTTTATTAAAGCCAAATATTTATTTTAAATTAATCCCCGTGGACAAATACCATTACGAAGATAAATAATAATAATAAAACAGAATTATTCGGAAAAATATATTCACAAGGAGGTACGCGTCCTTATTGCGAAAATAACAGAGAAAAGGTATTCAAAAAGAATTTTAATGAGCTCTGTGATTCTGAGAAGAAATATTTTAATGCGTAACGATTATTATAGGATGCCAAGAAAAACCATTAACACCATTTCTATTACTTAAGTACTTTGGTATTTACAAAACAACAAATAATAAATCTGAAGAAAAGATATTAATAAAAATTAATAAGTAATTTTCCAAATTATTGGCGCGGTTGTGAAATAAGGCGTTGAGAGGGTAGTTCGTTAAAGCGGTCTATGAAATATTTGATATTGGATGAAAACTTTTTATATACCTTTTTTTTTTCTGAAATGGTTGGATATATAGTTAGTTTTAAGATAGAACACCGTGTTTATCGAAGGACTTACGATCGAGAGCAAAGGTTAATACAGAGTAGACATTAAAAAAAATTATTGTGTTCGTTTGCATACGTGTAGAATAAAAATACAACAATAGCATAAAAATAGATAAATAGTTCCATGATCTTTAAATTAGAACGGACGGAGGACTTTGGAATACAATAAATGATATTTAACTTAATGCCAAATACTATAAAAAAAGTTACTCAATTATCATACTAAAAAATTGATACATGAAAGAAAATAATTGCTAATGTATATAATAATATACTTTTTTATTTATTTAAATTTAAAAAAAAAAAATTCACAAAAGAAAGAAATACAATGCTAAAAGTCCCGATAAACTACTTTTTTTTATTAGAATTGAAATTAAAACACTTTTGTACTTTGTTCCACTTATTTCATCCTACTACGGACATTTTCAGACTGGTCTGAAAATGTCCGTAGTAGGATGAAACCGGTCCTGGTGAAAATAAATAAGTGGAACAAAGTACAAACGTGTTTTAATTTCAATTCTAATACAATGGAATTCCACCACGAATTAACAGTCCAAAAACTAGACTCATTACTCTTTTGTAGTTTGTCTAACGGGAGCTTGTCATTTATAACTTAAAATTTACAGACAAGGTTACAAAATATGTAAAATAAAAATAACAAACTTAATTAATTTAAATAGTAAGTAACTGAGAAGATCGAAATATATAAAAGAGTGCTGATTTATATAAATACATTATAATTATTATATATGTAAATAATAAAATATAAGCACCAGGATTAAATTTGTATTTTATAAATAAAAATAAAAATAAACAAAAAAATTGAAAATATCTATTTTGATATTCGCTATTAATAACACTATCACGAAATTTTTTTTCTTTCAAATACATACGTGAAAAACATTTACCATATTTTGTTTACCAATTGAAAGATTTTTTATGAAGGTACATTAATTTGTAAATTATACATCGGGATTTGTAAACATTGCTAGTACAATCACATTTTCCCACTTAAACGAGGGCTTGCGAAGCTAATTAGTATAAAGAACTGTACTTAACAAATCTTTCTAAAGAAAAAAGAGAAAAAAATATTTTATATCACTGTTATCGACTTTTGGATGGAGTTCGAAAAAGCGAAATGTGACAATGAATTTCAAATCCCGTCAACTTACCGAGAAAATGGACATTTAGACTTTTCAAGCGCTGGTCGTTTAACAGTAGCGTTTAGCGAAATGGGTAATATTTTTCAATTTATTATTACAGTGTGGCTGTAGCAGGTAGAGGGGAGGGATTGAGGGGGTGAGAGACTAAAAAATAGGGAAGGGAGATATTATAGGGGTTGAAAATGGGGTGGAAGGGGATTGTGGTGGGAAGTAATTAAAACAAGCTGCCCCTCTCAGCGCTACTGGTAGCCTGCCAAATTTGCAGTGGCAGCGGATTTTTCCACGGAGTCAAGGGATGCTTATTTGGCTCTGACGAAGCTTGCCAAGAAGCACTTGATCTTTTCGGTTCAAAAATAGCAACTGGCACTGCATTAAATCCGAGAGGAACTGCAATATAATTATTAGCAACGTTATGATTTTTATTAAAACATGTATCAAATCTGCCTTCGCTTGGATAGCATAATTTATTTAAGGCTGTACGAAGTTTTTCATGACACAATTTTTTGATGAATTTGTAACGTTAACGTTAAGGTTATTTATTTACATTAATTTTACAGTTAAATTCAATTACATTTTAAGAAGAAAACATCATATTTAGGTTGTGCAGTCCTGATGTGTGGCAGTGAGGCATGGAACTAGCAGAGGAAGGATGAAAGTAGATTGAATACTGTAGACATGAGATCTCTGAGGCGAATATGAGGTAAAAAAATGTTGAGATTCGTAAAGAATGCATGATTAAGAAAGGGACGCTTAAATGGTTTGGGCACGTAGAGTGAATGAACGAAGAAAGGAGTATAAGGAGAATATAAGACGCAAATTTTAGTGGAAGAATAGTAATAATAATAATATTGTTTCTATGGTTAGTCCAGCGTAGGTTTGCGTTAGTTATGATTCCTAGATATATATATTTTTAAATTTTTCAATTCTCTCACGATGATATGAAGAAGTGAACTGTGAACAGTCATGTAGTTTCAGTTCAAAGGTTAGTTGAGGTTGACCCCCTTGTGTAACACAAGTTTTTGTATTTATAGAAAGTTTATTATTATTGTGCCATTGTTTAACGGTAGCAAAATTCTTTTCATCCTTAGCCCATACCTTGTTCAGGGAGTCGGCTTGACAAACAATTACGGTATCATCAACGAATATCAAAAATATTACCTTCAATATTAAAATCACAACGATCATTGATGTATATAAGAAAGGACCTAAAATATTACCCTGGGGCACTCCGTACCTGAGCGAAAGTGGTTAACTTTTAATGTCGTCGATAGTAACTTGTTAAGTTCTGTCTGTCAAGATACTTATGAGCAAGTTAAATTCATTTCCAGTAATGCCGAGATTTATAAGCTTCTTAAAAAGTATTTCATGGGAAATTGTATCCGAAGTTTTACATAAATCTAGGTATATCTTCGGAGATTTCTTTGTTATTTGAGTCAAAGCTAATAAATATAAAGCCTGATATTAGTATTACTTCTGATGAAGAATGCTTCGCTTTCGAAACATGTAGATATATTTATATTAATACAGCGGTGAATACAAAGTATATTATTTAATTAATTAATTTAAATATAAAGCCAGTTACTGAAGTTATAGCATGATCAATTTTTCTGATATTTCTGGATAGTAAATGATTCTAGATAAAGTTGAAGTTGTCCCTTAACGGGGAGAGGGATGTCGGAGAGTTATTATTTATTAATTCAAAATAATGATAATATTATTGTGCAATACGATAAACATGGTGTTTTTAAAGATAAAAATAATTATTAGGTTTTTTTTTTTAATTTGCATGGGATTAGCATTTATCAAAATATAATCAGAAATATTACACATTTCTGACCGTTCTACGAATGTTTTACAAAAACATTTAAAATTTGAATATCCTTAAAAAATGCTGTGAAGGTTTTTCTGCAACTTGTCGATAAGATAAATTAAAAAAAGAACAGTGTGTGGTTTAATTTTTTTATGAACACTAGGTAACTTTAGAGTTTTTTTTTTTTTGTAATGCGGATTACAAATTTTTGGTTATGTTTAATTACAAAAACGAAACGATAAAGGATTAAAAATACTTTTCTCCACTCTAAAAATCATATTCATATTTTAAATATTTTGTAAAAAGTACAATGGGACAGTCAGAAAAAGTAATATTTCTGATTAGATTTTGATAAATACTAAGACTATGCAAATTTATAAAATGTTTAATCAATATTTTTCTATTTAAAAATATTATGTTTATCGTATGGCGTAATAATACTATCGATATTTTGAATTAATAAATAATAACTCTCGGACGTCCTTCTCGCCCTTAATTTCCACCATGTTTTAAAGAGTGATATGTCTGTTATGTAGTTGTTGATGTTATTTTTTATCCAGTTTTACAGATAGAAACAACTGGACCCCTTTTATGCAGCTGGGAAAATCCATTTTTTTAGGCTACGACTTATTATTTAAAAAAAAAAAATAGTGTACATAAAAAAATATCACGTAAGTAAGTGATTTAAGGAGTTGGAGATTTAGAATTTGAATCGTTATAGAGTCTATAGTCTATACCCTCTATTCCTGTAGTAGAACTAATCTTAAATAATTTATGTTTTAAAATGTTACAAATATATATAATATGCAAATTTATATATTGTTTTGCATTGACTGTTTTACATAACTTGCCAGTGCTTGAGATATTATGTGCTAATATTCCACTAATATTTGTGTAATGTTTATTTATCTAATTCAGAACCGGCGTGGGATTGTTATCGACGTGGATATTGAATTCAATTTTTAATCTTATCGTTTTTAAACTTTTGCATGTAAATATTTTCAGTATTGACCAAACACTTTTAGCGTCGTAATTTGATGGTATCAAT
This sequence comes from Halesus radiatus, assembly GCA_022606495.2. Taxonomy (NCBI): domain Eukaryota; kingdom Metazoa; phylum Arthropoda; class Insecta; order Trichoptera; family Limnephilidae; genus Halesus; species Halesus radiatus. Next base: position 37,248 of record JAHDVE020001486.1, read on the forward strand.
GTATTTCTAAAGTGTTTTTCTTTAGCTTTAAGTATTTGTAAGTAAGCTATAAAGTAATGCCAAGCATCATTTGTTATAGTTATACTCTCCAGATATTCACACGATTTTGTATCCAAGCACACTTTCACGTTATCATAGGCAATAAATATCCTTAGTTAATAAAATTCATGTGCATTCAAAATAGAAGTTGGTTATTATTATAATATTATAGTTAAAACTTTATGAAGACAGTCTTGGGATAGCCTTGAGATAAGGGTGAAATATTAAAACCCTACGTCGTTGGCATTCGTGACGAAATTAAAAATAAACAAATTAAGTTACAGGATTATATTTGGGTGTTGTGTTTATGACGATGGATGGCGGAATAAGGCTGGATGGCGTTAATTCAATAGGGGATCTATTATGCATGTCTGATCAAAAGAGAAAAAAATAAGACTTTAAAATATTGGATCGTTACTCACCAAATCTGTCAAAACCTTTCTTACCTTAAATAAAAAAAGTCCATAAAATAACACCGTTAATCATCAAATCGAGACGTCAAAATCTATTATTTCCAGTAAAATTTTCAGCTGATTTGATCACGAAAGGAAATTCAGAATTCATATATTGTATACTTGCGGTTAAGTTCTTATCTAAGTCAATATTTCCATATGAAATTGGTAATATGAGCATTATATTTCTAAAGCACACAATAAACAAAAGTAAACGATCTCTCACGAACGCCAATGATGTGTAAAAACATAATAATGATAAATAGTAGGAACTTTTTTCCGAAGGTATAATATGCCGCCTAGTCGCTATACTCGTATGTATGGCGTACTTAAGCTTCATAAAATTTTCATTGCTATGTTATATAAAAGTTGGATACAGGTTGTTACTGAAAAGAGGTGAAAATTTTGTGGCGATATAAATGGCTGTCAAAATTTAATTTATTAATCAACTTCTCTCTCCAATTAGTACTATGACATTGATGTCTTGGGACTCTCAATGGGACCACTGCGCCCCAAATTGGGAAAACTGTGAGGTGTTAAAATATGCGGGGGTATGAGGGGAAAATATAGATGAAATCTGGGATGTACGTGGCCAACCAAAACCATTTTGACAAGCATCTCCATTCAGAATGGTCTTTCGCCAGGGTAATGCTGAGAGATGTTTCCATCACTATGCGAAGTACAATTTATTGCTAGACGTTAAGTTATTTTAAACCTGTAACTAAATTGAAAGCCTCCGTGGTTGAGGCGTTACGACCCTTGTCCGCCCGGAATCCCGGTGCGCGCAAGTCAATTTTATTGGATTAATTTGTGTTATTTTCACAATTTATTCATTTAGTTTCAGTATTGATCTGGTGAAATACCACCATTCAGAATCGAAACGTTGCCGAAAATGGCTATAGCCGTGTTTGGTGACCAGATCTTAATAGCCAGGTAATACCTCACCTTTCTCTTCCCTATATCATTTACCTCTCCACTACCTTCAGCCCCACAACATACCCAGATTGGGGATGCCATAGTCTGACTGGATCCAGACGGTTGGGAGAAATTGCGACTATACTCAAATAAAAAATAAATAAAAAAATAGTAAAAAAACATTGATTTTTATTTATACTTTCCTGGTTTTCAATTCAATTCAAATTAATTCATTTACTCTTAAAAAAATTACAAAATTATAAATTTTAAAGCATTAACAATTGTAAAACATTTTTCATATACTTTTTGAACCCGCGATTTTTAGGCCAATATCATAAGATCATACTGCTGATAAGATGAATCGATCCTGCAATCCACTTGATCCTAACTGGAGTGTATTCATTTTCACTGTTGCGTTCTTCTGTTTTCTCCTAAAACTAAATATAAATGTCATCAATTGATTATGTAGCATCCTGTATAACTTGTATAGGGGAGCGAGCATTTTTTCCTAAATCGAAGCTTATAGTAATCTATGGTAGAGCCCATAAAATTGACTTAGAGTACTCGACTCAATATCATTTGTATTCAAATGCAGCCCTTAGGAGCGTAAAGGGTTTTTAATGCAATTTATGAATACTTGGGCGATGATAGGTCAATCTGAAGAGATATTTTTATGGCGCCGAGAAAGTGCAATTTAACTGAAGTTTTATCTACTTGGGAACATGAACGGCATTATTTTCATAAATACTTACGTAGGGTCGATAATGACATACCTACATAGAAGATATCTGATTTATTTGTACTATAATAATGTTCGTTCGTTCAAAATTAATCGATCATTGGTTATAAGTAAATATTTTATGCCTTGCTATTTTCTTTATATTAATAATAAAAACAGTTTCTTTTTATTACTTTTATTAATTTTTTTTCTATTATTTTTACACGTATAATTAATTATTTACCTACTTTCATGACTTATTTTTAATTTTTGTTTGTGTTTTTAATTTGTTCTATTTTCATATTATTTGTCTATACTTGTCATTATTTCTAGTAGGTATATTGTTTATCCTGTTGAGGGGAGATTTGTTTCTGAAACGTGTAGATATTTAAATATTAAATACGTTTGTTTAAACAAAGTAATTGTTATTAATTTAATAAATATATTATTCTTTCATGTAAATGAATTGTTCTGGTTTGGTATTTTCGTCTCGGAGTTTTTGAATTGTTTTCTATTACATATTATGTACCACGGACTGGAAGAAAAATAAAAATATTTAGTTTCATCTGACCTACTAGTAAAAATGTATGATAACTTAAAGAAGATAATTAAAAAAAGTCAGTCTGTTAATTTAAATGGATTTGATATTTATGAAATAGAACAAATACCTTGTTTAGAATCACTGATTTATTTTCGATTCATCACCAATCGGTAAAATTTAAAATACGAGGTGTGTTCAAAAGAAAAGGTGAATTTTGAATTTTCGCGGGCTGTGTACATACGATTATCGATTTTTTTTGTTATGTTGGTACACATATGTTTATCATATGTTAGAATTATCAGCCATTTTGGATTAGTGGTTTGTTTTTGACAACTGGAAAGGTTAGTCACGTTTTTGTGTGTTCTTCAATTTTTTACTTTTGAAAAAAATGGATCAAAGAATATGTATTAAATTTTGCGTTAAAATGGAATAAAGTGCTCCAACGTACTTAAAATGTTGACTGTGGCATTCGGAGAGTCTACTTTGTCCAAAAAGTGTTTATAAGTGGTACAAGCGCTTTACAGAAGGCCGAGAAGATGTTAATGACGATGAGCGTCCTGGAGTTGCAACACGTCAACAAACGAAGAAAACATCGAAACAGTGAAGAAAATGGTTTTGGAAAATCGTCGAATCACTATTAGGGAAGTTGCAGAGGATGTTGGCATATCAATCGGCTCATGCCATGCAATTTTCTCGGATTTTTTGAGCATGAAACCTGTGGCATCGAAGTTTGTTCCGAAATTGCTAAATTTTAAGCAAAAGCAACGTCGCATTAATATCGCTCAGGAGTTGTTGAATGACGTCAACGACGATCCAGATTTGCTCAAAAGGGTCATAACTGGTGATGAAACGGGGGTAAATAGTCATGATGTCGAAACCAAGGGGACCAATCATCCCAATGGAAGCGGCCAGAAGAGCCAAGACCGAAAAAAGCACGCCAAGTTCGATCAAATGTGAAGGTTTTGCTCACTGTTTTCTTCGATTACAATGGCGTGGTGCATCATGAGTTCTTGCCAACAGGTCGTACGGTTAATAAGGAATACTACAAGGAAGTTATGCAACGTTTGCGTGAAGCAATACGGCTCAACCGATCGGAATCGGAAAAACAAATCATGGATTTTGCATCACGATAATGCACCAGCTCACACATCAATGCTTGTTCGTGATTATTTGGCCAAAAACAATCCAACACCGTAATCATGCCTCAACCACCGTATTCACCAGATTTGGCTCCCTGCGACTTTTTCCTATTCCCTAAACTGAAGAGACCAATGAAAGGAAAGCGTTTTGCCACAATTGATGAGATAAAGTCAGAATCGAAGAACGAGCTGATGGCCATACCGAAAAGCGCATTCCAGAAGTGCTTCGAGGATTTGAAGAAGCGCTGGCATAAGTGAATTATATCTGAGAGGGATTACTTTGAAGGGGAGAAAATCGATATTGATGAATAAATAAATACTTTTCGAAAAATTTCGAAATTCATCTTTTCTTTTGAACGTACATTGGCGGTTCTACACACAGGGTTTGTTTTATTTAATAAATACGTCAAACCACAGAGAAATTGCTTTCTACGAAAACACGATTCGGTATTATTAACGCATAATAATTATTGCTTGGGATTTTTTTTTTCTCTCCGTCTATGTTTTCATATTTCAATTTGCATATTTTACCTGTAAAATTTATTATAACTATACAATTTACGATAAATTGTGAATTCTAGCCTAAAACACAATTTCTTAAAATGTGTTTTCAAGACCAATGACTAAAAAAGTCACCTCTGAACGGCACATACAAAATGATTTAAGTGATTTTAGTTTATATTTCAACTAACCATTTTAGATGTATTGAATACATTAAATTTAACCTTTGGAATTGCTGAATTCTAAGATAGATTTTCTGAATAACTCACGGTCTTATGTGCCCAAAAATTTTTTCTTATCGACATTAGCCTGAATTATTGTGAATATTTTAAGCTTTTAAAAATAAAGCATTTCGAAACACTGTTGAAATTACAGCATTTGGAGCGTTCAAACATTAATTTTCTTGGAAGTATTATTAGTAATTAATATTACTATTATAATTAATAATTACTAACATTTAACTTCAAAGCCATTTTCGCACGAATTGCTTCTTATGATTTGCGTGGGTGATAACTCACGTACAGAGGATCCGGTGGGTTTAAAATATTTACAGCATATTTTTTATATCAATCAATACTTTTCGCATGAAAATATATTTATTTACCTTATCAGAAATAAAAAAAAAGTGTTTTATGAGTCAAAATTACGTCCTATCATTTAAACATTTTTATTTTTTCATTAAAAAATCATTTAGTTATTGGCTAATAACTCCGCCGTTTGTCAATACCTAACAGTTATGTAGTTAACAGATACAAGGATACAAGGAGATACAAAGATTATATTTTTATGGGAGTTTACTACACAAATGCACGTTAGAGACAACCACCACTGACTGCAACCCAAGGCTTTGATAGATATCATAGATATCGTGACTGGTACGAGTTCTTTTCCGCTTTTTTGTTGTGCCGAATTGTAGTTTGTTAGGATAATTTTAACGCGTTCATGTAAAACTTTACCACAAATAGTTCCTTTGTTGATCCGAACCATTACTTGTCTCTCACCCCACTGCTCTCGTACATTGTGATCTAATATCTCCATTTACTTACAAACAAATAATAGTACATCAAAATGCGATGTTAAATAAGACAGCTCTAATTATGGTTGTTAATTTAAGCAAACAGATCCCTTCCCATCATCACCTGCGAACAATGCGATCATTAATAACCTTCTCGTGAACATATTGCACGGCAAAATGATTGTCTGTTAACTATTGTTAGAGCGAAACACTTTGCAACATTTTGACGATAATTATCGGTCGAAAGTCTCCATGGTGGAGGGAGGGAGTAGGTTGTATATTCCACGTTGGAGGCTCCGGGTAGGGAGAGGTGAGCACCCTTGCCAGGTGAACCGATAAATTCATCAAATTCCCGACACATTCTCGGAGACCCCGCGTTTGTCCGCCCCGTGAAATACACCCCGGTGGCGTGAAATCGAACACTGGAAAATTCAGTGAAAAGCTTCAGGAATGAGATGTAATATACGTACCGTGTGGAAAAGCTATGGTCTGTGAATATGCAGCATTCCGCATAATACACAACACTGGCTGAAAGATATTGGTCTTTATTGAACTCGAGGTTCAACAACAATGGTAACGTAAAGCAATACATTGCGGGCTTTTCTGTATACTGTATTACATTAAAAATTTTGTTGATGTACTAGATATTTGGCAGTATATTGGCGAGAGCCTAATTTTGGCAGTAGATTGAACGCAGGGAATTATATGAATTGAGGAAGGAATGCAGTAGTAATTAGTAAAAAGTTTGCAAATGAAGAAAAATATGCATAGCATTTTTGGACATGAAGAAGTCGAAGACGCCCCTGGAAGACATGGCACGATCAAGATAATCTAATACTGATCACATCGGAAGTCAGAATAACTGAATATGTATGAGATCGAATAATCAATGTGGCATAACGATATTTTGAACATGCATTTGAATGTCAAAACAGCTGTCATAATAATAAAAGAAATAATCAATGCAGAACTAAATAATAACTTTATTTAATTTGATTTACTTTAAGTTAAAAATAAATTAATAATCATGAGAAGTTGAGTTAAAGCGAATAAACCAAGCAGTGATAGAGTTTTGTGGTATTCTGTCCTATGTCCATTCCTGCGGAAATGTTGTGTTTGGTACTCTTCATATTCTAAAGGATATAGAATACGTTCTTAGCCATGTTAAAAACGTGGACAATACCTCTGTTTGCGTAACACTAAGGAAGGTTTATTTATTAAGGAAACAACATTCCGTAGTTAATGTGATGTTTTGAGTGCTTTCTCTATGACCTTAATCAAGAAGACTAAATCGTTTATAGAGTTAATAATGTGATCGCAACAAAATTAGGTCAATATCGCTGGCCTGCTACTATGTATGAAGACGTTTAGACAAAATTGCTTCCATGTCAGGCATTTTGTTAATTCAATTCGGTAGAATGGGGGAATTTCAGAACAATCTTGTGGCTGTTATCCCTCGCGCATTTTACGCCCGAGCGAATTCATCTACTAAATATTTAGTCGACTTCTAAGAAGAACAATGGGATTCGAAGTCATGTGTGGATTTAAGGCCAACATTTTCGGAACGATAATTAAACTGAAGGTCAAAAGGCCAAATTTGATGAATTAAACATTTTAATCAAGGTCCACTTAAGGTCATCAATGATTTAAAATGTACGAGTATATTTATATGTCGAAGGATTCTTGGGTGCAAAAAATAATAAACTGAAAAGTTGTTTATTTATTAAGATGTTCACGGTGTCCATGTTTCCTTTTAGTTAATAAGCTTCATCACAGCTGTATTTTAACTTAATTCAGTAAAAACATAAATATATAAATAATTACACAAGGTATTGAGGTTATAGATAAGAAGAAGACACAGTAACGGAGAAGGAGTTTAGAAAATGACTGGAAAAAAATAAATATTTTTTTTCTCATAATATAAAAACGTGTTTAATCTTAAAGATTTTTTTCATTTCTATGAGTTTAACCTAATTTATTTCTTATTCCATTTTGTGTTACATCTAGTGTGAAGTATCTACACTAATGTGAAGCGTGTAGTCTCTTTCTAAGGGGTGGGGCGGGCATGGGTACCACCCCCCCTGGAACCATCCATTGGATAACCAACACCTCTGCCATAGGTCACCTCAAGTGGTTCGCTACGGCAGATGACTTATCAGGGGTTCCCGGATTTATGGGGGTGAGCTACTTATGTCCAGGTCTCGGTGGCTACCAACTTCGTGGAGGGTCCAGTCGGGAGAGGCCTTGACGTCTTTCCACCCTTCGCCTTGCATCGCAGTGGTAGGGATGGATTAATACGTCCGTCACTACTGGGCATAGAGCTTCCTTCCTTAAAAATACCGTCCACACAGCACCCACAAAGATAACATGGAAAAGAGCACATAAGTATTTGTAACGGATACTAGCGTGTTAGTTGAAATATAAAAATATCAGCTATTGACAAATTGAAAATTGAATTTAGGTGATTATTAATTCTTTTATCTTTAAGAGAGGTGTAAAAACACGCTTTTATAATAGGGTATTTTCACTGTTTTTTTACGTCGAAAAAGAAGGAAAGCAATTACGGTAATATCGACATTTAAAAAAATAAATGATGTTGACGAATAGGTTTTTGAAGACGATTTAAAAATAGCCTATTTTTGGTATATTTATTTAAGGGTACATAATAGGAGATAGAAAATAGGAAACTTCGAAAATATATTACCACCTTTCGTATGCCATTCCTAGGCTTGATATTTTTTGTGACTAAAGAATGGACTATTGTTTTTCAGTACGTATTTTTTTTTATCGTATTTAATGCAGACATTTGAACATAATTAATTATACTTTGATACACATTGACAACCACAATTACGCTTTTGGTGCCGGTTTATGACGTCAATAATGACTTTAGACAATACTTTAAATTTAAGATGCATGGGTAATACACACATCTTTGACCTAACAGCTTATAATAGTTATTATGACGTTTGGTGACAGTAACAATCAAATGAATACTTAATTTCTCACCAATTTTGAACGATTGCATCGCCATTCTTATCATTCCGTGTGAGAAGCCTGCGGTGAATGCAGTGTGACTTTACGCTGCCCTAATTTTGGTCTCATAAACGAAAAATACTATCTAAACGCTTTGTATAATAGTTAGAAAAGGAGCATAATCTTAGAAGGGTATACAGACAGTTAGTTTATCAAAACATCTATAAATACTTAAAATGTTGACATTGAATATACTTTCGAGAGCTAGCCAAACTAAGGCTGCTCTCTGACGGTCCGGTGAGGAATGAACTTTTCACTCGCTACTGGAGACACTGCGCAGAAAATCCCAAAATGGACTGCGTTGTAAAACGTTATCTTACTTTAGCAAACTTATTTCTAAAGCTATCAATAAAGATATTTCTAAAGCTATCAATACCTGTATATCAATTAATATTATGGAAAAAACTAAATACATAGTGTAGCCGTATGAAACGGCACTGCAAATCAAAATGGCGATTTTTTCCATGCTTACCAACCTCTATGAATCTCATAATATGAAACCTCCAAATAATGTGTTGACAAAATAATATTATGCGTTTGAGTACATGGTGTTTGGGAAACAGACCAAAAAGGTTTTAATCGAAATTAGCAAACTGAAAGACGAGTTGTTTATTTATCTTTTATTCAGTGTGCATGGCGTTTGGGAAACAGAAAAAAACTAACCTAAAAACTTAACCTGAAAACTAACCTAAAAACCTAAGATAGTTAACCACGTTTTTTCATCATATTTAATGATTTATCACTGTGCCGAAATGTTTGGTTACTGTAGGTACGTGGTGTTTGGTAATCAATCAAAAACACTATGAGTAAACAAACTTAAATCCGTTTTTGTTTTAATTTTTTTTTTGTTTTAAAGTTATATATTCAGAATCGGCGTTTGCTGATCTAAATGAATATATTTTTTAAAGCCAATATATTATTCACTGGAGTTCCTTATTTGCATATGTATATATTATTTTTTATTCATTTTTGTCTTAATATTAGTCGTAATACTTTGAATTAAAACAAAAAAACGAAAAATTTTAACTTCTGTCTTGAAAATGAAGGCGTAATCAAAAACCTTTTACCGAAAAATCGACTCAAAATGTAAGGTTTATTCACTAGTTTCTCGCTTAAACTGCGAAGTTCTGAACACCGTGTATAACGAATACAAAATACGCGAAGTTATAGGCATTCCAAACCGGTCAGTGGCTGAGTTGGCATCGCGTTTGGGTCTCACCTAGGCGTCGTGAATTCAATTCCTCGGCTGGCTAAGTCCTCCATTACCACACAAGCAACATCTAGCGCTTACTGTCATGGTAGTAGGAGATTTTCAAATATTGTCAGGTTATTCGTAACGTTTGCCCAATACTAAAAAAGCCTTGCGACAAAAAAAAAGAAAACAATTTGACAGTTGATGAATTTCGTTCAGCCTATAACATGCACTTAATGTCAACGGTATAAATATACCATTAACAATAATTACATGTCACAGTTAACTACAAGTATAAGAATATACCACAAATAATTTTAAAAAGTTACTATTAAATTTGGCATTAGGTCGTACAATATAAGAGTTAATAAAAATTCATAAAGGATATAAAAGTAAAATATATGCGTACATATAAACATATAGTAAATTTAGGTAAAATTAATATTGATTGGAAATATATGATAGTATAACCTTCTCGTACATATCTTCCATGAAATCAAATAGATCCGCCACATCTGCGTATCTATTACTAACTTCATGTAATCTGGGTACAAGCGAGTGTTTGTATTGCTCAGTCCCGGTTTTGTTACATTTAAAAAGGATATTGTCGCCAGAAAGACGTGTTAGTTTTTGTTAGCGACGTCATGCCAGCCAACATCGGTGACAGCCGTCTTACCAGACAGTAGCGTTTTCTATATCATTATGACGTTGTAGCAAGATAGAAGCGTTTCGGAATTTGTGGCTCTCGACCAATTTTAAAATTAATAATTAGGAATGAAAATATTAAAATCACACATTTTTAGTGCGATGATCAGAATCAGAAAAATAAACTTCATATTCTCCAACACATTTTTAAAGGTATCCATAGTTTGTGAAAACACCCCATTTTTAAAATAAAACCGTACTAATGATATTAAAATCCGAAAAATGAATTAAAAAAAATAAAATTCCATTTTAAAGAGATCCATTATCATTTTACATACCCAATTCCAGATACATTTTAAGAGACCTTGATGCTTTTTTGATTGTTGATGTAATATATCGTTATCTGAATGCAAAACTATCCTCAGTTGCATTCTAGTCAATTTCGTTTTTATTTTTATAAACAATAATTATTAATCTAAAACACTCATCCAAATTGAAAAAACCTTCCGAGCAAAGATAAATGTCGCCGGCAGGACTTATACTTACTTGCCGGCGACATTTATCTTTGCTCGGAAGGTTTTTTCAATTTGGATGAGTGTTTTAGATTATAATTAGACAATCTTGTCTTAAGTTTTTAAGAACTTTAGTTTATCAATTAATTTCGTTTTTATTCATGCTTTTTGTGAAACACTATTTTTATTTATATATTAATAAAAATAATGTAATAAAAGGGTTATGGTACTGTGCCTGTCTCACTAGGAGAACCTGTGTTGAGAGCAGGCAAAGTTTACAGTTTACAATTTACAGTTTACAAAGCTTAAAGAGTTTGCAAAGTTTACGAAGTTGACAAAGTTTACAATTTACAATATTATGTTATGGTAAAAAGTTTGAAGCGTCAATTGAACGTTGTATTATACTAATAGTGATGTTTTAAAAAAAATCGTTGAATTTTGATCTGTCTTGGCTAGTGACCCAAATCTTGCTGTCCAATTTATATACGTGGTAATTTTTGTTTAGTCTAATGGCCAGTGGAAGTACATTATTTAGCTTTGTTGAAGTATCTAAAACTTGTTTGGGTAAATGTCGTATTAGCGAAAGGGATCAGTAAGAGATAAGTAAGATATAATGCGTTTCAGATCTAGCGCTAGCACTTTGGACATTGTCAAATAGATTTCCGTATTTAAAGAGGTAAGTATGTTTTTGTTTAGTCTAATGGCCAGTGGAAGTACATTATTTAGCTTTGTTGAAGTATCTAAAACTTGTTTGGGTAAATGTCGTATTAGCGAAAGGGATCAGTAAGAGATAAGTAAGATATAATGCGTTTCAGATCTAGCGCTAGCACTTTGGACATTGTCAAATAGATTTCCGTATTTAAAGAGGTAAGTATGTTTTTGTTTAGTCTAATGGCCAGTGGAAGTACATTATTTAGCTTTGTTGAAGTATCTAAAACTTGTTTGGGTAAATGTCGTATTAGCGAAAGGGATCAGTAAGAGATAAGTAAGAGATAATGCGCTTCAGATCTAGCGCTAGCACTTTGGACATTGTCAAATAGATTTCCGTATTTAAAGAGGTAAGTATGTTTTTGTTTAGTCTAATGGCCAGTGGAAGTACATTATTTAGCTTTGTTGAAGTATCTAAAACTTGTTTGGGTAAATGTCGTATTAGCGAAAGGGATCAGTAAGAGATAAGTAAGAGATAATGCGCTTCAGATCTAGCGCTAGCCCTTTGGACATTGTCAAATAGATTTCCGTATTTAAAGAGGTAAGTATGTTTTTGGCATAAAGTTGCATAACATCCAAAACACAGATTCTCATAAGGATTTCGTCTGAACTGCTGGAGATCGGTTGTTTTAGAATAATCATTACAATTGATTTTGTTATATGTAACTGATTCTTTGCACAAATATCTTAATTAGAATGACCGCATTTCTATCGTTTTTGTGGACAGGTGCAGAAGTATTTTCAAATGAGAGAACCCACTTTCAAAACTTTAAATTCCTCCCCTGTAACAGTTAGGTTAGTTCTGCATTCAGGTGACGATATTATCATGGAGAATAGAGTAGATTTTTCATCCTCAAAAAATATTTCGTTACCTCACCTAACCTACGAGGTATGTGAAGGTTTTTTCTTAATACTAAAGTATTTGTAGAACACAAAAACAATTAATAATATGTGTAGGTATCGTTTCTTCATCTCCAATACGCATGATTAAGAAAGTTGTTCTTAGGTACTCCCAGTATCGCCCTGGCGTTTTTTTTCAAAGCAGACAATTTTCGATTCGTAATCGAAAAGTTATTTGAAATATTTTATTTATTTATTTATTCTTAAATTTAAATATAAAAACAAAAACATTAGGTACTCATCTCACTAGGACAATCCTGTGTTGAGATGAGCGGCTTTACAATTTAATAATAATCAGTAAATAGTGAAAAGTAAATAATAATACATGAATAAAAATAAGTAAATGTTAGTAAGTAAATAATAGTAAATGATAATAAAAATTAATTAATAATAATTAAACAATAATAATATGTACATAATTATAAGTAAATAGTAATAAGTATATAATAATTCATACATATATTAAGTAAATAGTAATATAATAAAAATAGGTAAATAATAATAAGTAAATATTAATAAGCAAATAGTAATAAATATATAATAATAAAAACAGGTAAATAATAATATGTAAATAAAGTGATGTAAATAGTTATAAGTAAATAATATGTAGGTAAAAAAAATAAAATTTTAAGTAAATAGTAATAAGTAAGTAGTAATAAGTATTTGTATGGAATTTGTGGAACTGCACTAACCTACCTCCCCACATACCGGAATTTTTTTTATTTATTTCATATTTTTTTTTAATAATTTAGTATTAAATTTTTTTGTAATAACTTATTGTGATGCAAATGTTTGTAATATATTTTTTAATCATTGAAGATAATATTGACAAATCTCAAACCAAATATGAAAAAGAAAAGTCAGAAAACGAAAAGGTAACGGTCGCTTCTGGGACTCTATTGCACGACCTCTCGGTCTATTCGGGACCTGCGCTTTAACCAATTGAGCTAATGCCACCCCATTGTTCTCCTTCATTTTTATCGATATCGTACTTCAATTTAAGAACTATTTAAATCATATTCAAATTAATTCTTATGTATTTTTGGCTGCTATCTTTCCATATTGACTGCAAGGTTCTACTAGAATTTATTAGCAATCTAGATAGTGTCTCGGATATACGTATCCGATTTTCATTTATATGGAGCATCTATTGACTTTTTTTGGAAGTCCTGGATTACTATTCATTTTTTGTTGAAATAACTTATTGAAGCTTTGAACGTCATTGCAATATATTTTTTTAATCATTGATGATAATATTAACAAATCTCAAATGAAATATGAAACAGAAAAGACTCGGAAAATTAAAAGGTATCGGATTACCGTACCAGGTACCCCCAAATATACAACATCCCCTTCTCCTAACCCTGCCCCACTTCTGTAAGTATCATACATAGCCACAACCACGGCACAACTATCTTCGGGATGTTAGGAGAAAATAGATGAGAATACCCAAACACATTATTTTAACATGAGCCAGTTATTAAAAAAAATACATATATTTTTAATAATGGCTTAAAATCAAAAATGTTAAAATATTCATCATCGATCGAACCTGACACGCCTAGGTATGACACGATGGTGGAGAAACCATATAGAAACCATTTTCTATTCCCAAGAGCCCAATTCTCAATTTCCTCCTCTCATCTTCTTCGCACTAACCAACTTATTTTTTTTTTGTTATAGGCAGCATTTTTAAAAATATATTTTTTTACACAATATGTGGAAAATTCTGTACATTAGATTAATACACTTAAAAAATTATGGATTCCTTTATATTTCAGTGTTTAAAAAAAAAGTTTTCAAATAATGAAACCAATGAAATGGTGGTATTTTGGGGAACATTGTGAGGCTAAAAGAGGTCAGTGGAGGATGGTGGAACCTGGCTAAGTTGGGTTGTTATTATAGGCGTCGTTACAATTCTCAATATTCGTTCAACAGGGTGTTTTTGATAATATTTTCCACTCTGGAACGAAGTGCAAAAATTGCATTTGATTTAATTTCTACATATATTAGATGTAAACTTTTTATTTTTATTTATTTGTTTGAAACACACATTATTAAACAATAAAATCTAAGAAAGCTTTGCCTGCCCAACTGGGAACAAATCCCGTTTCAGAACAGTCAAATTGAGAAGTTTAGCTCATATTAAGTGCCATTATACAAAATAGAATGAAAAAAGGTAGCATTGACAGAGTATGGCAATATGATACATCTAAAAAAAAGTGTAATTATCAAGTATAAAGAGATGTAAAGAATGGTACATAAAAACATATAAAATATATTTTGTTCAGCAAGTACAAAAAACAACTTTGGTGAATTGTTTACGACCGCATGTTTGTCCCTTTTCCGTTCCTTGGTTAGGGTTTTCAATCCAGTTAAGATCCCCTCTCAAAGAGCACAAAAAATGCAACACAAATTCAGTCAAGCAAATCGAACCATGAGATGGTAATAGTAATAAGGCCAAAGCACCACTAATGTACAGGTATATGTTTGTAATTATAAAAAAAAATTACTGTCAGTCAGCGTATGCTGTTTGCTTTTGACTCTCCCTAAACCAAGAAGCCAATCATAGACCAATTTGCGCAGAACAATTGCACTTTTCGATTACCGTGTATCGGGTACGATGTTGAACATTTTTCGACCCAAGTTTTAAAATTGTCTTTGATCAAGGGACGTCATGGTAGTAGGTGGAACTATTGTATTACATCTAGAATGACGGGTGTCGTGAAAGTGGTCTATGGATGGGTAGTTGTTTTTGCGTGTTTAATATAATTTTTCTTATGTTTAATTATCTTACATCGAGAACACGTATCTGTTCAAATAATACGTCACTCGGTAATAACCAACATAATGGTTAACTAGATGTTTTCATTTACCCACACCGGGTTTCTAACCTGCGATTGTGATCGATATTGAAAATATTATCTATATTTTTTCTTATGTTTAATTATCTTACATCGAGAACACGTATCTGTTCAAATAATACGTCACTCGGTAATAAGCAACATAATGGCTAACTAGATGTTTTCATTTACCTACACCGGGTTTCTAACCTGCGATTGTGATCGATATTGAAAATATTATCTATAATTTTTCCTTTCGTTGGTGGAAAATTCATATTGATTATTGTTTTGTACGTAATTTTGTCAATATATCAATAGACAAGTATTAAACTGCAACAAGTAAAAATCTGTAGTTTTGAGATAATCAATATATTGTCAAAATATGCATGCAAAAATGTCAAATTTTATTAGTTCTCACTATTCTTTCTGTTCGAAATTGAACTGCATAAGACAATGGTAGGTTTAAATGAAGAAAAAAGTTAAATTAATAACAGTAACTTTGTTTAAACCACTGTATTTAATATATAAATATCTACATGTTTCAGAAGCAAAGCTCCCCTCATCAGGATAAACAATAAACCTACTAAAAAAATGACAAGTATAGACAAATAATAAGAAAATATAACAAATTAAAAAAATAAACAAAAATTAAAAATAAGTGATGAAAACAGGTAAGTAATTAACTAAAAATTTTAAAAATATTGTATAAAAAATTAGTATTTGTATTTAAAAAAGTTTATTTAAAATAAAAAACGTATGAAAATAAAATAATAACAGTTATTATTATTAAAATTTATATTAATACTACCATAAAAGTAGTTATTAAGAGCTGCGCCGCCCGTTTCATGCATAACTTATTTTGAATTTGAGGCCAAAATACAAATCCAAACTGAATGATATATTTTTTTAATTAAAGGTTTAGGAAATATCTAGCACGGATGCTAAGTATTTTTTTATATATTTTTTTAAATTAAATTAATTAAATTTAAACAATTTTCAAAATTTTATAGGCAACTTAGAAAATTAGTTGCGGCTTTATTGTTTTTTTTTTTAATTACCGTATTTGCTATGTAAATATTATTACGTCAATAAAAATACAAAAACAAAATATTAAAAAAACGTTTTTTCGGGTCGATATTTTAAATTATAAACGGAAATTGGTCCCTTTTAATTTAATTTAAAGCCAACCAAGTAGATGGGGTAAAAAAAAATTATCGCCTTTTGCCCAAAATACTTAAACGTTCCTCTAAAATCGCGAAAAATCAATTTCTTCAATGGCCTATTATTTCATAATGTAAAATATAAACAAATTAATTACTTCTAATCCGTACTAGATATTTAATATACAGTTTTTATGAAAAAAAAAATCATTAGGTGTGGGTGAATATTTTGATAAATATTTTTAAAAATATATTTGATTATTCATAATATTTAATTGTCTATTAACACTTTTTCTAATTTCTAAAATTTCAATTGTATCTAATTGTAAACGAGTTGTATTTGTATGTAAAATTTTTGTACCTCAAAAGAATGATTTGTTTCCAAAACATTTTTGGCAAATTCAGAAAAATTATTATTACTTAAACACCTTAAGTACTCCAAAATGTTTAAGTAATAATTTGAACTAGATTTCTATAAAAGTGGTTACATTTGAACATTTGAAGATTTTCAAACTGGTTTTTCGGCTCTCCTTTGTTTCTATTTCAAACTGACAAGAGCTCTTTAGCGAATAGTTTGATATCCATATGGCAGTTCATGGTTTTTCGGATTGTTGGAGTTTATTACTGGGCCATCCATATATATTTTAAAGATTCTAGGTTCGAGCCCGCAACCTCTCGATTCAAAGTAAAATGGTTCGACCACTGCGCTACGAATTCCGTCAATATTGTCTTAAGACGTTATTATTGAAATGCAAATAGTATTACTATCGTAACCTTCATCATCCTTTGAAAGTTTTATTTAAGATGCGATCGGAAAGTGTTTGAACTAAGGGAGAAAGAAGGTAGGGAGAAGAGATCAGAATAAACGACGACCATTTTATCGAAAATTGATGGCGCGTACTAAGCCAGAGATAGAAGAAGAAGACGTGGCCGGAAGTTGAGCCATCACTTTCCCAGGATATAGTTCCTACACATATTGGCTTCTGAACCATGAATATCTAATGGCGTTCACCATTTTTGCGACCTTCTTCACTTTAATCATTTATAAATCAAGCACGTAAAATAATGCAGTCATGATTTACTTTGTCTGCACAGGTAAATGATTGCATATTAAATTCAATAATCAATGGAATGTTCACCCTTCAGATTGCAATCAAGAACAAATCGAAAGTTCGAAATTATAGGTTTCTTCAAACATGACTTCTAATTCTGGTGCACTCTCTTATTGGAGGATGGCTAGCATCAATTTAATTTATCCTACGTGCTGTACGCTGTAACAACTCGGCAGAGATCTTTACCAGTCACGCAAAGTTTCTTTTTGTACCGTGTACTCTGTCAAGCTATGATTTATTTTAGGAATTAACGTATTCGGGAATTATGTGTTGATGGATTCCTATAAGTTGAGTGCATTTATATTAAAAACAACGCATTAATCAGAGGAGCGTGTGTTAGGTTAGGTTAGGTTAATCAATGGTTAACACGAGTTGATTTATTTGCGTAACGGTTATAAACTACTCTTTTCCCAACCTTCCTCCCCCCCTTCTCCTTCCCCTCCCTCATTTCTTCAGCCTCACAACATTCCCCAATTGGGAATGCCATAGTCTCACTGGCTCCAGACGGTTGGGAGCAGTTTGGGACTCTTATGCGGTATTCATATAAAAAAAACGTGATTAAATTTATACAATATAAATAAGAACACGAGATAACAAATAATATGAATTGAATAAGGAACAAAGGGAGATAATCTAATCTAGCCGGACAACAAAGATTAGATTATTAGATTCTATTAGGGAAAACCGCCGACTACACGGAAAATGTGGATGTCACTAGTGTCGCCATGCTTCAGGTGCTTAACGGCTGTCGAAATAGTAAATTTTAGTGGCCAGTTCAGCAGGTAGAAGAAGGTAGCTATAATAGATTTATCTGATTAGTAATTCTGCATTTGTGCCCGTTATGAAATTCCCGAAATATTTGTCACCTATATAACGATAGAAATAACGATACCGTTACTATTTTTAATTATTAATTATATTTAATGATATTTAAAAACCTCATTGTAATATTTAATCATTGAAGAAAATAATATTAACATGGTTGCCCCGGAAAGGCAGAGGTTCTGGGTTCGAGTCCCAGATGCGACTGAAGGGTTTTTATTTTCTCTTGTTTTTTCCGGTTTCATGTTTCAGTTAGGTTATGTTAATATTATTTTCTTCAATGATCAACAATTTTTTATCATCAAATAAATTCCAGACAGAGCCGACTGCTATATAATTTTGGCTACCTTATAAATTCCAGACAGAACCGACTGCTATATAATTTTGGCTACCTTATAAATTCCAGACAGAGCCGACTGCTATATAATTTTGGCTAGCAAATAAATTCCAGACAGAGCCGACTGCTATATAATTTTGGCTACCTTATAAATTCCAGACAGAGCCGACTGCTATATAATTTTGGCTACCAAATAAATTCCAGACAGAGCCGACTGCTATATAATTTTGGCTACCAAATAAATTCCAGACAGAGCCGACTGCTATATAATTTTGGCTACCTTATAAATTCGACTTCTGCTTATGTAGTACCTAAGATTCATGTTAAGGGTAGTTTGAGAACCCGCCTATAGATTCACAACCTATCTCGTCATATGTATGTAATTTCCAAACTTTGCCCTCTGTGGTTTTTGTTGGATTGCATATAAAATACGAAACCAACCAGATCAACAGGATTATTACATTTCAAATAGTTGGGATAGTACGTCGTTAAAATAATATTTCATTTGGTAAAACTTTAGGTATGGATAACCCTCAGGACTATTACATTTATACGGATTTTTAAATTCAGGTTTTAATTGCAAAAACTTGCTTTTATTTGGGACACATTAGGCTATTCGTTTTTAATTGTCTTGTTTTAATATAAAAAAATTCAAGAAGTACAAATAAAAAAGACACCTATTTACACAGTGGACAACTTTTCTTTTTTCAATTCTAAAATTAAGCATCCATAAAGATCTAGCCTTCCCAAGTTTCTGCGAGTAATAAATTGCATTATTCTGTGGGGATATTTCTTCGTGGACAATATTTCATCTCATCGGGGGTGACTCGCCGAAAGAAAGATGCCGTGTTAATCGCCCTGACTAAAAGGATAGAACAATATTAAAGGACTATTGATCCCATGTGTGTACATAAAAGGAAAAGTCACGTTGCAAAAATAACTGATGAACAGGACGTGATAAGAAAGCGAGCTGGAGAGTCGGGGAGAGAAGTCGCGGAGAAAAAGGGAAAAATCTCACCGAAAATAATATATCAATGAAAATAATGCAATTTTTCTACGAGTCGAGTTTCACTTCAAATCCCTCTTGTATGTTTATGCATTTTAAGGTTATTAAAACTTTTTTTAAAGTTACATACGTGCAGATTATAAAAGTAATACTTTATCCATTATTTTATATATTACTTTGCAACTCTTATAATGCGTAGGTATTGTTGTTATTATAATTTGTTTAATTTTTACTTGAATGTACAGCTCATTATTTTTGTAGAACCTGCTAACCTGTATTTCTGATCTGTATTCTGAACAGTGTTTCTTAATAGCGATAGTAAGGTGTTTTTTTTAACTAGATCTGTAGAGAACAGTCTTTTAAATTGAAGATTATAAAAATAAGAAAACAGCAATTTCGTCTCTATTCAATAAATACGTTTTATGTAGGTACTAGTAATACTCTTTACACGTTTTATAATAGGTGTATATGTAACCCCTGTTTCTTACTTGTTTGCAATACGTAATATATTTATCTTGAAAAGGCATTTTGTACAGTTCAACCTTTAGTATTCGTTGTATTTGATTTTATTGATATTTTACGTTGAGACAATAATTATTACTTTAATAAAATTCCTTATAACGTCTAAAAAAGTTTATTGACGTAAGTGAAGTACTAAAAATATTAGTAGGAAGATATTAACACCTGAACAATAAATTTATTTTTTCACCCGTAATACAAATTTTACCCTTAATAAATGACCAAGATCGCCCTCATAATAAATAATTATTATAAAAACTGAAAGCAAAATAAATGATGGAGGCGTTTCTCCGATTGAAAGCGCGCCGAAATAAATGTTTTTCTTAGAATTATAATACGGAATAAATTGTCGAAAATGGAATAACTTTTCCAGCGACGGAGCAGAGGAATAGGGGAGCAGATTCGAGGAGGGG
The DNA here is from genome assembly GCA_022606495.2 of Halesus radiatus. Lineage (NCBI taxonomy): Eukaryota > Metazoa > Arthropoda > Insecta > Trichoptera > Limnephilidae > Halesus > Halesus radiatus. The sequence goes on from JAHDVE020001486.1 coordinate 57,773, forward strand.
TCGATTTCTGTCATTTTTCATTAAATCAATCAGCGTGAAAACCTTATCTGATTCCTTTAGCCGATGCGACTTGGGAGCTGATTCTCTTACTATTTTGTGGGATAATAATATAAAACAAGAAAATCGTGACTCAAAAAGCTTTTTAATGTTAACAAACTGATGTGTTTATCTTCTATTTAAACATGTTTTATTATCATTTCTATGAAAAAATATATCACTTCACAAAAGGCTTAGAAAATATGAAAGATAAGAAGTACGATTTTTTCTGTTTGGAAATAATCCATTGTTAGCACTTCTTTTGATCAAAATGCGTTTTTATTGATTTTTCTTCAAATCATAACATCACAACATTTGAACAACACAGCAATAAAAAATAATCAAATCGGATTAAATCTTATATACTTAATATTAATTAATAATTATACTTTCATAACTTCCATAACTTCAATTTGCATAGAAACAATTAACTACCAAAGAAATCTTTGCTTTAAAAATCGATACAAAACCTATTTAATAAACAATATCACAGCGATATTTTCAATTACTGATGCGAAAAGAAAAAAATGTATTTCTCTTCAAATTCCATACCTAATTTACATTTAGATAGCAAAACTAAAACTTTAAAACAAAACTAATCAATACTTGTACCACATTAATCACATCCACGTGAACACCTTAGCACAGGTTCTCCTAGTGAGGTGGTCACGACATATAACACTCCATTCACAGTATCACTTTTTCAAACCTACCTTATACCCACATTATAAAACACCGTAAAAACCACCTTTATTATACTTAAAAAAAACATATTACGTAAAATGGTAGTGTATAATATAAGATATAAATAAATTTAAGAAAAATAATGAAAATATTTTTTTACTGACTTCTATTCTTGCACGCACTGTATTTTTTATTTTTTTTTTAGTGATTTAGTGATCCTGCTCACTAAACCGAGCCGATTCGCCCACCACTAGACCACAGGGACAGCGCGGTTGTCATCGCAGCGGAAACATGAAACCGAAATTTTTAGTCTATTTTATACTGCGCTGTTTTTCAGATCTCCGAAACCAATGTATTTGACTGAATCGTCGCCGAGATTCGACGAGTGAAGAAGACATTTCAAATCGAAGAAGGATATAAAAAATCAATTTATCTTAGTCTTAGACTCGGATTGCTTCCGGGAATGGTGTGGTAGATTTATTTTATAGACGCAAGACTTCTCTCGATTTAAGGAGACACCACGTAATTAAATGTTTGCCTCGTAAAGATTTAGGCACAATGAAGGTGTTTTCAGCAAAATAATACAATTACAGGAAGAATACGTACTAGATTGTAGTGAGTTGTATGCATCACATACACAGTACAACAAATAAGCAGTCAAATAAGAATCCAATCTAATTGTATTTTCCATGTATCGGACATGATTTTTTTAAAGTGCATACCTTAATACTATATTTTAGATAATCGCACAGGCGTAGTGGTAGAGTTTTGACCGTGGAACGATAGTACAGGGTTGGTATCTCAACGATGTCAAAAGTCAACTTATTTGCAAAGGATTTAATTGTTAAAAAATGTACGTAATAAAAAAATAGCCAGCGTAATTAAATATATATTTAAATATAAAAATTGTACAAATCTAATTCATATAAAACGCCGTACTAGTAACAAGTCTCTCCACACAGAGTGCCCAAATATAACACAGGCCCTGAAGGTTATTATTTATTATTTACCTCAGGGCTTCCTGTGTGGAGTTGCTGTAAAAAAAGTAATTTTATTTGTTTCTTGGATATACATACATTATTTGGTAACAGGACATTCGGCACAGTGTTAAATCATCACAATTTTGAAGAGTGATATAAAGTCATGAAAAATGATGACGAAAAAAAAAATTGGTTAACTAGATTGGGTTAAATTTGGTTTCTATACTAGTTTTTTTTACGTACTTTTAATGACTTTATACCACTTTTCAAAAGTGTGCCGATATATCAATGTGCCGAATTGTCATGGAACCGATTTTTCGCATTACAATAAACGTTGCAAACAGACAGATAACCGTAATTATTTGATTTGATGCGGGAGAAGCGTTTAAGATGGCCGCCCCACACACCATAGAGATGGGATGTAATTTAGCTAATAACATTGAGGAATTTTAGTCAGGGTATTGTGATTATCACGGTGTAACGTGATTTCGTTCAAATATTTCTTCGCAAAGAAGTGAAAAAAAGAATGAGGAGACTTTCATCCGGAGTGGAGTACGCTGACAAACAAACACTTATCTACGATACCTAAAGCTGAGTAAAATATAATTAACTTTGTAAGAACGTGAGCTTGAAGAAGCAAAAGCGCAACTTTTTTCGTGGGATCACGGGGTTGTTATTTTTCTATCTCAAACATCCAAGATAAACAGAATGAAAAATAATAAAAAATCTTGTCTGAAAGGTGGTCTCGATAGTTAAAGCACAATATATTTTCTGTGTAGTGCAAAAGAAAAGTTTAATGAAAATATTTGCTTCGTTAATCAAGAACGGATGCAAACTCTTTTCAAAAGCAGATTCCTCTTGAGCACTTCTTATTCCCCTTCCCAGCTATTTGTAGAAGTTCTGGCTCTAACTTTATCGAGACCGAATAAGGAACTAAAAAAAATTGAGATATCTTCAAAGTCTGGCAAACGGCCTTATGAAGTAAAAAATGGTTCAATGATACCAATTCTGGCAAACTATAGGGGCTATTCCGCTATGGAAGGCAGCCGGGCTTAATTTTCGAAGTGGGAAGTATTCGTTTGAATTGCCTCTTTCGAATAGCAGAAAAAATCTCTAATTGAAAATTTAATTGCCAATAACGAACATTTTTATGAACAATTTTGGTGTTTTAATTAAATGTTTCGATTTTCATAAACGATTTCAATGGATTTTGTTGTACTTATTTTTTTAATTATAAGAAACATGCTAAATAAAAACAAATCCATCTACAATTTTCAAACGAAAAAAATAAACTAAAATGGCAGCACCCAAAAATACACACTTTGCGGTCTGTTAACCCCTTCAGAAATCATTAAAAAATGGGAAAATAGAAGAAAATAAACACCTTTTTTATGATTGAATTTGAACTGACTGTATACGAGTCATAAGAGCCATTTCGGTAGGGACGAAATGAGACTGAAAGTTGATTTCTATTCATAATAATTTATGAGTAACGATAAAAAAGATTGATTAACTGAAATTAAAACCAATAATATAAAAAAAGGATATAATCAAAATTGTTCTCGTTTCCACATACCATAAATCGTATTTCTTTTCACCCGAGTATATTCGGGAGTGGTCTTTTCTGCAGGTAAAGCTTGCCCGAGTTATCTCGGGTGTAGTCCTTAAGCGGTTAACCTAAATACTACGAATGATTTATCTATAAATTCTATACGTGTCAGTGGCTAAGTTGGCGTCGAGTCTGGCTCTCACCCAGGCGTCGTGAGTGCAATTCCTCGGCTGGCTCACTCCTTCGTCACGACACAAGCAACATCATTCGCTTACTGTGATGGGTGTAATGTAATGTAATGGGTGTATTACGGTTATGCTTAACCTGGAAATATTGGTCTTTATTTAAATAAAAAAAAGATAAGAAAATGTAAAAGGTTTCAAAAGACAAAAATCCACAAAACTTTTAAATTCTATATGAAATACGTACTGGAGTTTTAGGTAAAACGCTCCAAATTGCCTTCACTGGTTTTCAAACGACACATATTATCAGACATTTTGTCACATATTTTATAAAATAAAAGGATTTCAGTTAGAAGATTTTTACCATTTGAATCCTTATACATTTTCCTAACTACTCGTGTAAAATTAACATAATTTGTAATCATTTGTAGTATTGATTGAGTTAGCAAACTATTGATTAGTCATATTTTCAGTCATTTTTGAGTGCTGGACCTTAATGACAGATGGGACTTGTACTTGTATTATGATTCTAAGCTCTGATCATCATCAGCTATTGCATTAGTAAGAGGAATGAATAATTTTTTTATAAAATTTCACATTACTTATTTTGTTCAAGTCTAATTTGTAGAACTCCATTTTAATTTAAAGTTTATTACTATAAAGAAATGGTTTATTTGTGAAGTCACTTACAGGCATCTATTTATATTATTTCTATATTCATAATAACCTAACAGAACTTCTTAATTTAAAAAAAAAGGTTTTTTAAATAAATATTAATAGTTGGTATTGAAACGTAACTTTTTTTTGCCTTTTCCAAAATCTTTTTCTGCTTTATTTAAGCAAGAAGCGCTTAATTTTGTAATGTTTACAAACTCAAGCCTACGATAGGTGCTATATTGTTCGAGAGCTATAATAAAAATAAGAAAAACACCTAGAACAAACCAAGTTTCGAGTTAACTCGGATTAAAGTCCCCCCTTCCTTAATCCGCCTCACAGCCTCGCCCGATTGGGTGGTGAAAAACTTTCTCTTGCTCTACAATGATTCAGCCAGGAGATCACTCGTGTGGACTCGTGTACTTTTTTAAAGACAAATAGAGGATAATCGATAAGAAACAATACTTTTTTTTATGTTTTTATATATTAAAAAAAAAGAAGATTAATTAAGTTGGGTTAAATTAGGTTTTCGGGCTAGTTTTTTAATGCCTTATAAAAAGTGTGCCGATTCAAGCGGGTGCTGATTTATCCGGTCACCATATTGAATAAAGGACACTGGATGTGGTCACTTAGAGGCTTTATCATTAAATTACTACATTTTCACTGTATTTAAGATCGAAATTAATTATATGATATGATATATATACGGGAGCACAAATGGATCTGTTGAATTATCAGCTATCAGGAAGAGAAACATTCTCCTTTGCCTGGCTCGGACCGTGATGAGTCTAATTCTAAAATTCGTTCTTCCGATTTGTCGCGTCGTCAATGGCGAGCTTATGTTTTTGCTTCAGTATTTGCTTGCCGCATGTTAATAACTTTATATACTCGTATTTCTCGATGAAAGGTGTGTTATCCAAAAATACAAATTTCTATTTTTTACTTAACTAAAGCAGATTTGTTGGTCATTCTAATGAATGTATTAGGATATAATACATACAATATGTACATACATATCGACGGTCCTAACGTAAGGTGTCAACACTGAATTTTTTTGATTTCCTTTTAATTGCTTTAAATAATCCATTTATAGTATATGTTTTCAGATGATGCCAAAAAGAGTTAAGGTTTCCTCCAAATTCTGTTTTTTTGCAAATGAAGATGTTTGAAACTGCACGATGTATCCGGCTCAGAAAGAATAATCTAACTCTGCTTTCACTCTCCCGTAAACCTCGAAAACTGCAGATTCGACATCTTACGTATCACAACATTTAAAAAAATAAAATAAAAGCACTACGTGGTGTACTGGTAACATACTGGTGTTTATTTGTAACTTTTTGGTTTAGAATTTCTAGAACCAATGCAATTATATTACCGTCGTATTTCCGTTATGCGCTATGAAGCCTTGAATCCTCTTTTATGCCAACGAAAAGACTGTTTCTTCCAAATGTTATTTTATTTTTGAAGATGAAGTCCGGTGGTAACTAAATAAATAAAAATCAAAGAGTTCGTTATTAGAATACACCGCTGTGTACATATTTTAGTTGGCATTATATCGTACCGTGGAAACGATTTGTACTGTCGATGTCGGGAAAGTTATGAGGGGTCCAGATCAGATAAGGGGATTGGGATTGCCCGGGGAGGAAACGGGGAGGTTGGGGAGGGGGGATGCGTAGGGACAGAGACCAACAGAGTAACACTGCTTTTGATAGGGCTCAGCTTTCTTTGGACCAGAAGATTCGGCAGAATTTTATTTAATACTATCAGCGGGATCAAACGCAGAGACATCATCGAATTTGTTATTCTTCTATAAATCTATTATACGTAGAAGGCTTGATCGGAAAAAGAAAAAAAACATATTACTATTCTTTGCTAGGTACAGTGGCGGTTCGTATCATATCTCATCTATACGGAAAAATCCTATGTTGGTCTTTTCCACATTATGTATATTTTTCCCTATCTCTAAAGAAAGTTCATCAAATCACTGCACCTGAGGTTAGGGACCTATCAACGAGAAACAATTCGGCGATTCATTAAGACGTATGTGGCTAATGAATAATATACAAAAAATAGTTATATATACGAAAATCACAATTTACGCTAAAAACTCTTTTATTTTTTTATTTTTTTTTTAGTTTTATATGTTTAGTATACATTTCAATATACAATAATTTACAAAGAAATAAGAATACTTAATGTGGTATGAAAACAATGCCGGCAAAAATTTGACGGCCTCTATGGTCGAGGGAAAAGGCTCTAGACTACGAATCCGAAGGTCGAGGGTTCAAATTTCCTTCTCCTTCCCCTCCCCAATACCTTCAACCTCACAACATTCTCCAATTGGGAATGCCATAGTCTCACTGGCTCCAGACGGTTGGGAGGAGTTGGGACTCTTGTGCGGTATTCATATAAAAGAATGCAGGAGTAAGTAAAATTTACGCAATACATTATATATAGTAATTTTAATCAACAAAAAAAAAAGTTAGGAAAAATTAAAACACTCATCACAGTCCAATACAAAAACAATAGAGTGACAGTATATACAATACAGGAATAAATTTAATTTAATTTACGCAATGATATTTTCTGAAGCCGAAAGATTACCCATTAAATGTTAATTTTTATTTTATTTTATTTTTTTTTATCTCTGTTATTGAATACATTTCATCTAAAAGGTGTTTTTAGTCGGGGATGGAACCTATTATATATGATGGGAGTAAAGAAAGTATGGATCTTTATCTGAATACAGTACGAGTCTTTCTAATAATTAGATTAATTAATCTCGGCGACCTAGCTACAACATATTGTATTGCCGAGTGGCCCGAACAAATCTGTACCCGAATTCGCCTGTGGGAATAGTCCCCACTACCTGAATACGGTGGTAAAATTCAACGTATTCTTCCTAACAAGTAACGAGTTTGCAAGGTTTTTAGCACTACACACTCACAGTGTCAACGTTACTTATAATAATAATATTTGGGTAATTTGCATAGCGCCGTTTTTGTGAAAAATCACCTCAATGACGCGCTTTTTTTACTAATGATCTATCTTATTACTAACTAATCTATTATTACAACTCACGGCTAACAGATTGCATCCATCAGTTCATTGATCTGTAATAAAAAAACTGTACAATGCATTTGACTAATGAACGTGATGTCGTGTTAAAATATTGTACATTTATCTTTAAATTTTTATTAACGACCATTATCAAATTATATAAAATACACAACACGAAATGAGATAAAGAGCTACAGAAAAATAACAGCACATACATAATACACGAATGAAGCAATGATAAAAATTTGCATTTGAGAGAGCATTGAAGTCAAAGCCTTAGCAAGGTTTTAGTAGAGTCCACGATTTTAGACATATTAAATAATATTCCTCGAAGTTTGTTTTCGTAAAGTCTGACAAAAATCATTTAAACTGTACTAAAAACTTTAAGACACAGGTTTGAGTTAAGAAATCTTGACATTCTGAACAGTGGAAAATGGTACCTATAATTAGTAGTGTTGATTGAGGAAAAACAATTAATTGTTCCTAAGTCTACGGCAAGAAATGTTCAACTGGATGAGTTGTAACAAAGAAAGTGATTCAATAATACGATTAATTATTTTGAAAATGCAAATGAGTTCAATGTCTTTCCTAAGCTTTTGTAATGAATAAATATTAATGGTTTGTTCAATTTCATCACAGGAGTAATCGTCTTTCTTCTTCTAATCTCCATACATTATCACGTAAGAAGTGATGTTGTACGAATTCAATAGGATAAATATGTTATTTGTATTATGTAGAGGTGGATAGTATTATACAGCTTACCTGGCAGCTTACTTGAGATTTTGCTAAGAATTAGATAAGGATAGCTGTAATTATGAACACAAATAAAATAAATTAATTAATTTAAAATAAAAAACGCATATTGACATATGATTCAACAAAGAGGATGAAATATCACACATTTTGGTGGTACGCATTCTTTGCTGTAAGCAAAGACTTTCATTAGGAAATAATAAGTTCAAATTGTTTTAATCCCTTTACTTCATCCGACTTAATAAAATTCCTTCTTCGCAGATATCTTTAATTCTTCGTGTTAAAGTACATAAACTTGTACGGGATACGAGTAAGAGTGATAAAAGAACACAAAACGAAAGGCCTTTATGCTGAATATAAGAGTTAAGTTGAGATCGAGAGCTGAGGCAAACAGCTACAAAGATGTTTTTGAGTGGACAGAAAACAAAGAAATTCGCTCGGCGTTCTGGCGGCCGGGAGGAACATTTATGGCACCTCAGAGATAATTTTTGTTTGTTTCCTTTTCCGTTTTCCCCAGCGCTTCCCTCGTACCTTTTTTATGGAGTATATTTTTTTCAGCTATAAACATTAAGTATTCGAGCACTTTTATTTTGATAATAGCGAAAGCAACACAGGAAGAAAACAAAACAATTTCTTTGGAAAGCGTAGGTTTTGTATTTATTTCTGGGTTAAGATTCCGGCTCATCTTTTCTCTAATAATAATTGAAAAAAAGCGTTCTTTAGTAAACTTTAGTAAACAAACTTATGTATTGGTACCTCCACGAATTGTACCTGCACACAATCCTGAATCTAAGATTAGGCGTTCACCCTATTTATGTATTAATACGAGTATTGTGGGATTATACAATATACATAAATAATTTTCCCACTTAAGAAATATAGTAATCGTGTGTATAAGCTAGTTAATCAATGCCAACTTCGCAGCATGTAATAAGTCTTACAGCACGTCATAACCAAACTCCCGTGAAGGAAAGAACAAGCAGAAAGTGAATAACTATTAACCTACTTTGATCTACGGACAAGAGTCCTTTACTCAATCTAATCTATTGGAGTGCTTTTCTGTAATCAGTCACTCGATATTCATCCAAATGTTAGCCACTTTTACGCGTGGATTTGAAGTTGTCACAAATCACCAAGAGTTTCCACGATAATGAGTCATTAAAAGTTGTTAAATCTAACGAATCTTTTCCGCTTACGAGAAGAGCCTAAGTAAATTAACAAAAGGTCGCTTTTCCTTTGATATCCTGACGTCTTGAGAACTGGGATACTTGAAACAATTATATTTAAAGCCTCGGGAAAGTGTGCGAGAGTTCTGATCCTCGAATTCGTGGATCGGTTGGGTTTAAGGTTTAACCTAGAAAGTTTATTTCGAAGTGTTCTTGGGGAAAAACGTATTCTTTAAGTAGAAACTCTCTTTATTCCGCACATGTATTGAGCTTCCGGAACAATTTCGGCGTGCTGCAATAGCGGGAGAGGATTTTCTTATATAAAATCGTTAGATACGAGTAAAAAGATTTGAAATACTGTTGAAAACCGTTGGCTCCCTCTTCACCATTTGGCTGCATTTTACTTATATATTTCACTGCGGTTTTTCTTCTAAAGAAAATCAGTTATGACTATATAAATCCTCAGGTGGGGACATAAATGTATTATTTAACATCAGGAATTTTCAAAATAAGTTTCACAAATATTCTCAGCATCCAGAACCTTTTGTATGACTTAAAATCGAATCCTAGTTTTAAGTGTGTTATTCAATATAGTATACGTATTTTGACGACCTCTGCGACCGAGCGGTTAAAGTCGTCGGTTCCGAATCCAATGGTCGCATGTTCTAAAGTGGTAGATACTTTCAGTACCACCCTGGTGGAAGACCACCATTCAATATTGAAATGTTGCTTGAAATGACTCCAGCCGTGTTTAGTAACCAGATCTAAATACTAAATAGCCTGATGCTTTCCAAACATCGTCTTATCCATCTCCTTCCTGTCACTATAAGAGTTTCACCGGTTTAAGATAGTTGGGACTCTTGTGCGGTATACGCATTAACAAAACTCTTTTTTATTTTGTGTCAATAGGTTTATTTTTAAGCTTTTGTGTGGTCGTTTGCATTTATTGTGTTTATTTCAACTCACTCCCATACATTTACATTTTTTATTGTTTTAACACCTAACGAACCAAAGCATTTTCGATTTTTCCAATAACGTATTGGAGTTTATAAACCTCATTGTATTATATTTTTAATCATTGAAGATAATATTAATAACTCGAAAATGAAACATGAAACCTCCTTGATAGCTGGAGGTATTTCAAAAATTATTTAAGTGCTACTATTATATTAAGTCTATCCTCAATGTAACAAAACTGTACTACTGTTTTTTTATAATTTTTTTTATTATATCCCAATATATTTAATAGTTTCTGATATTTTTATAATTTTATATTATTTAAATCGATATAATGTAATTGGAGTCTATAAACTGTATAACAAAACTGTTTTCATATATTTTTAAAATATTTTTTCTAACTTGTGTACATTGATCACAACATGAATTCACCTATATTGCTCTATTATTCCGCTGTATTTGTAAGATTTTTTTATTTTTTTTTTATTTAGACATACACAGTACATTTTATTACAAATGATAAGGTTGGTAAATTAAAATTTACATTGTTAAAGTACCTATTACGAATGTCCAAATTGTCCATGGTGATTGTTATTTATTGTTGAATTAAACTCCTGCTGACAAGTTACTTGCAGTGGCATAGCGGGTACAAGTTCCCATTGTGTGTAGTTAATATTTTACAATATTTTTTTTTTAAACCCAAAAGACACAGAAAAAAAAGATAACAGTAGCAAACTGGGATTCGAACCTAAATCACTCTAAATCATTGAGCTACAAATTCAGCAACCCCAATCCGTTCCGTTATTTTCACCGGTGTTTATATCAAATACTTCCCATATATTTTTGAGTGCTACCTTTTTATTACCACTACAAGATTCTACCCGAATTTATTGTTAGCTTTTAGATAGTTTCTCGGATATACCTATCCGATTGTTATTTGTATGGGACATATGTTGACTTTTTCTACAAGTCTAGGATTAACATAATTTTTTTGGAATAACTTATTGAAGCTTATACACTTCATTGTAATATATTTTTAATCATTGAAGATAATATTAACAACTCTCAAAATGAACGATGAAATCGAAAATACATAGAAAAGAAAAAAATAACGGCATCAACCGGGATTCGAATCCAAGACCTCATGGTCTATCTGAGACCTTGCGCTCTAATCCTTGAGCTTCAGTTCGGTTCTATGTTTCATTTTGAGAGTTGTTAATATTATCCTTCAATGATAAAAAAAATATTACAAACAATTTTTAATGATTATTATCGGAAATAATTCTAACATCCGTGAGATGATATTTTTATTTGAAGTAAAAATATTTTCATATTTCATTACCGCGAATTTGTCTTGCTAAAGTCTGTCTCTCTATCTGAAATGCCTTATCCGGTATCAAAATCCATGGATTATCTTATCCCTTCTGCAGTCAAATAAGCTCATTAGGGCCGAGCGGCAAGAAAATTTTTATAAGAAAACAAATTATGTCCCAGCTTTTTCTGAGCACATCCCCCTAAGCCTGCGATGATTTGCAAAATTCATTGTTAAGTCTTAAAACGTTAATTTATTCGCGAAGCTTTTTTAATTTGAAAGATAAGGGGATTATGCAAAGAGAAAGAGGTCCTACCTATTTGGAATTCTTTACTACTTGTGGCTGAGTTGTCTGGGGCGCTAGGTTTTCTCTGTCACTTGAATAACAATGTAATTATTTTAGTTTTAGCTATGGCAGTATTACTATGAGTTAGTGCATAAATATAGAATAAGGGGATGGATTAAAACTTGAAGTACGCTAAAAAGAAATGTCTTCAAGAATTATGGGTTAAAACTATACTGGTGGTTTTCAGATTTTTATTATTTTTTATTTAATTATAAATATACATATAATTTTTTTTATGCGAGTACCGTACAATAGTCCCAGCTGTTCCAAACCGTCTGGAGCCAGTGAGACTAGGGTATTCCCAGTCGGGGTATGTTGTGAGGCTGAAGGTAGTGGGATGGCCTCCGTGGTCGAGGGATAAGGCTCTCAACTACGAAACCGAAGGTCGCCGGTTCAAATCACGGCGTACGCAAGTAGATTAAAATTAAGCAAAAAAAAAAATTAAAGATGTGTGTGCTGAAGTAATCAAAAATTTCAGAACGGTGGGCACTGGTGTCATGAAGTTAGTGCAGTTTATCAGTTATTGGAGTTTTTAGATCAACGAACCTATTTTCATCGAAGAACATAATATCTACAAATCTCTACGAAAAACACAGGTAACAAAAAGGAAATTGTCGCTACTGGGACTCTAACTCAAATCGTCTAGTCTTACCGGGACTGGCATTTCTACCAATTGAGCTATTGACACCTAATTATTTTCCTTCATTTTTATAGATCTCATATCTCAATTTAAGAATAATTATTATTATCCTCAATTAATTCCTCTATCTTTGGCTGGTATCTTTTTCCGAGATATATATCCGAGACACTATTTAGGTTAGAAATATATTCGTGTAGAACTTTGTAATCACACTAAATTGGAAATCACGGAAAACAATTAGGCCTAAATAATGGTTCGGGCATGTATATCGAATGAACGAAGAAAGGCGTGTAAGAAGAATGTATGACGCGAATGTGAATGGAAGAAGAAGCCGGGGACGCCCGAGGAAGACATGGCACGATTAAGCGAATCAAATACTTGATTCGGGCCATGTCAGAAGTCGGAATGACGGAAGAGAATGTATGAGGCGTTGTATGAATGTGAATGAAGCAAGAACTGTATGCCAAGATCGAGTTGTTTGGCGGTCCGTTCTCTTTGCCTACCCTTGCGGGGAAACGGCATGATGGTTAGTTAGTTAGTTAGTCAATTAGGTCTCAATAGCTCAATTGGTAGAGACGCCAGCCTTGGTAAGACTAGTGGATCTGGGTTCGAGTCCCAGTTACGACCGTGTCTTTTTCTGTTTCATCTTTCATTGACAAATGTTAATATTTCTTCTTCAATGATTAAATATTACAATGAGGTTGATAAGCTTCAATAAGTCATTCCAATAAATTAATTTCATTTCCATCATGAGCTATGGAGCTTTGAATTTATCATTAAGGTGTCATTAAAACAGAACGCCTAAGGTTTATTCCGTATTTCCACTTGTATAATAAGAAAAAGTGTTGTAACTCTGGCAAAGCCGTGTTGCAAAGATAGTCTTACATAAATCAAGTGTCGTATAACTTCTGTTATGTGACAATGACAATTTTGTAGTCAACCCTGACAACTTTTGCTACTCACTTCCAATGAAAATAGAGAGTGTTGTAACTCTGGCAAAGCCGTGTTGCAAAGATAGTCTTACATAAATCAAGTGTCGTATAACTTTTGTTATGTGACAATGACAATTTTGTAGTCAACCCTGACAACTTTTGCTACTCACTTCCAATGAAAATTTTGTATTTGTGAGTGGTAAACAGAAAAACTTAAATAAATACTAGCGACCTAAAATAACATCGCGAGCTTTCGAAAAGTTTCTGAACAAGTAGAAATATTTCGTATCAACCTAAAATAATAAATTTAAATAAATTCTACTGACCTGAAATCATGCGTGGAATGTCGACAGAGTGAAATAAATATTGATTGCCAAATTTCTAACAAATTTCTTTCTTCTGAAAAGAAGTAATCATTAAAGCGTATTTAAATCAAACCTTTCGAGAAAAATCATCTTAAGGACCATTAGAAAACTTAAGTATAAGAAGAAAGAACAGAATTTTTTTTAAAAGCGACAAATTAGTGATTAATATATTTTTTTTCATGAATTTGGTAAAGAACTTGTGCGCTCATTTATTCAGTTGACCAGAACAATTATCGAATGGACTTTTTCAAATATTCAACACCATTCAACATTAAAAACTACCCTCATTACATGAAAACTACATACAGCCTAGCTGCATTCCATTTTATCGCTATTCAAACTTGTCAATACCACAAACAATTTTCTTATTTTAAAATACATGTCATGTGAAAAATACGAAAATTTACTTAATATACCCGAAAATTGCAAAATTCCCGTTTTTCTCGTTAAAGGAGAGAAGGATGTCGTAAAAGAATTATTTATTAATTCGAAATAATATTGCGCTAATAATAATCGCTCTCCGTCATCCCTCTCCCGTTAGCGTTATCACCAACGTGACATTTTAAAGTTTTTACTTATAATAAGTGGCAACTATCAACCCATCAATAACCGAAAATTATCCACATATATTATATAATTGAAATGTAGTCACCCTTTTCTACTCATATGCACAACTATTATAGACATCATAGAGCCTTCATTTGATCAATATTATAATTCAGTTTAGCGAATTGACCGTAGAAAAATTTTTTAAGAAGCTATATTAAAACGTCACAATATTAGAAGGTCATTATTAATTATTTTCTTCAATTTTGTAAACGCCAACAATGACACGTTATTATCATTATATGCGAAAAAAAATTTGAGTTTAGTAATTCATTTAGAATAAAAAGAGCTTAATTAAAAATTCGGAGTATGAAAATACACCATTTAATATAGGGAAGAGTTTGACACAATTTAAAGTCCTTTTCGAATCCAACAACAACATTGCATAATCGGATTTTTACCCCTGACTTCACAACAGCACAAGAAGGGTGTTGTTGTACTGGTACTTGTTGGGTGCAACATAAAAATAAAATAAAAAAAAAACGAAATGAAATAGAACGACGAAATTTTCAACTCTGCAAACATGAAAATAATTGAAGAAGATAAACATGAAGATTTTATCATAGCATATGTAGCTTATACGAGGACACGTCGTGATTACGTATAAACATGCCCCCTTACTTATTTCCTTTATTACTCTTCCAATGTTCCTGCGACAACTTGTTTAAGTAAGGTAGCGTTCACACCTGTTACTTGTACCACTCCTTGTTGTATTTTTCCTTTATTCAGATATTCATGTCCTACAGTTAGAGCGGCGCTTTAGTGCCAAGGGTAGATACTACATATTACGTAACCTACTTTAGAAGGACGAGGAGAATAGAATGTATCGCATTGTGTTGTTTGAAAACACCAATACTTTTATGCATACTGCCGAATATTCAATTCTAAAATAAATGAATTCTTATAGCTTGCATTCCCTTTAGGCGGATAACCTTACCTTGCCTTACCCACATAAAAATATAATAATATACAAATTTATTAAATTATTGCAAGAAATCAATCTACGCTTTCAAAAACACGTTACGTTTTTAGTTACGAATCGCAGCGCCGCGCGCGCCATGCCGACCGTCTAACCATAACGTGTCAAAAGCAGTTAAGTATGCAAAATGACACACATGCTATTATAGAATGACGACTGTTATTAAAAAAAAATAAAAAATACACGTGTGCGCCATGCGCATTCAAGGGAAGACTCGTTTGCATCAGTTTCAAAAAGGCTGTGCCTTTCGGTACAAATCATAAATGTAGCAATCAGAGCTATTTGTTGGGACCTCTAATAAGTAGTAAAAATTTACTAACGAAATATTTTTCATATTACGTTGACTTTCTTTCACGAAATTGTGCGGTCGAAAAAAATATGGATACTTTTGTATCCAGTAATTGGGTTGTAAAATGCATCAATGGTTATTTGGATATTTGATGAGGCAGGTAATTCCAACCAACCTCGGCTAAAGCCAGCAGCCATTCTTAGAGAAAAATACCTGTGGTAAGTTTTTTTTAAATATCAATTAATTTGCTATTTTTCCTATTGCCTACCCTGATTAAAAACTCTTAGATGCAGTCATATCAAATCATCAAATCATTTACATCAAAGTAAAAAGGTGGGCTTATTGCTAGGTGACAATTTTTTCAACCAGCCCAAATTCTTAGCCGGAATAAATTCTAAAATGAACTAAATCAGCCGGAATTAAATATTTTAATGCCGGGAAAAGAAATAACCGTTTATTTCGCCCTAAGACTGGTATTTAAGAGGAACGGCTGCGTGGCCAGTTTCATACAAAACTTAAATTTGAATTTGAGGCCAAAATACTCACCTAAAGCTAATGATTTTTTTTCATCGAAAATTATAGTAAATATCTAATACGGATTAGAAGTAATTTATTTATTTTTGTTTAACATTATGAAATATAGGCCATTAAAGGAATTTACTTTTCGCGATTTTAGAGGCACCCTTAACATTATTTGGAGGCTGACGGTGATGTAAAAAAAAAGTTTTACCCCATTTACTTTGAAAATATAATGAAATAAAAAATAAAAAATTAAAATATATTAAAATAAGCATTACGGTGGAACACAAATTTGCAGTACATAATTTAAAATATCGTCGGGAAAAAAGGTTTTTTAAAAAAAAATATTTTGTGTTTATATTTTTACTTACGTAATCTTATTTACATAGAAAATATGATAATTTAAAAAATATATATACAGTAAACCCGCAAATAATTTTGTAAGTTGCCTCTAAAATTATACTTCATAATTTAAAACAAAAATGAATAAAATATTTCTCATGCGCACTAGATATTTACTAAACCTTTAATTAAAAAAAATATATATTATTTAGTTAGGATGGTTATTTTGGTCTCAAATCCAAAATTAAGTTATTTATGAAACAGGCAGCGCAGCCGTTCCTCTTAAGGATTTTTGTTAATGTTTTGATTGTAAGTAGTGGTGGTTGTAACAGGGAGCTACTGAGAGTATCTTCATCTTATAAAATATTGTAGAAATAATTGAAGCGTTCATATTAGGAATAAAGCACTAAATGTAAATATATGTAATATTGCAGATAGAACATAATATTATAATGATTAGGTATATTGATACAGGATTGTTTAACATATCACAAATTAAGGGGTTAATATTCGATAATTTATTGAATAATCAACGTCCAACATCGGAATAATTTAACAACGCAAGTGGCATAAATGAAATGATTAATGGAAAATGCCGGGAAATTTTTCGACCTATTTTCCGCTGGTTTCAGTTATGGGAAAAAATATTATGCAGTGTCATGCGGTCCGGATGAATTGAAGTTTATTGTATTCCGTCATCATGATATAATGGCAGCTTATTTTAGCGTTCTTATTTTACTAATAACTTTTTAGATATAACATAATGTATTAGATTTATAACCATTCGTCATATATTCTCCTTTTACTCCTATCCCCATTTAAAAAAAAAAATATATATATATATATATATTAACTTCACACTGTGAATTAAATGAAAAGACGCTTTGTTTGAAGCCTCTTTTATTTGTATATAAATACTGTCGACTAGAATCGCCTTCAGAACTTAAAATCTACAAATTAAATAACAGGAGTGTGGATGTATAGATAAAGGTAAAATGGGGAAAATAGAGATACAATATTAAGAGGGAGACCACAATGTAGCAATAGATACATGCAATACAATATACATAATTATATAGATGGTGGGACGATGGGGACATGGTTTTCTGTATTTTTGTGTTGTTATATTTAATTTTTAATAATGAATTATTTTTATTGAGATTTAAAAACCTCGTTGTAACATTTAATCATTGAAGAAAATAATATTAACATAACCTAAATGAAAGATGAAACCGGAAAAAATAAGAGAAAATAAAAATAATATGGGGTAAAAATGGAAAATAATATTGTCAAAATCTTGAATTTGAGATATGATATCGATGAAGATGACATAAATTGAACTTGTCTCATTAGCTAAGTTGGTTAAGCGGTTACCCCGGATAGGCAGAGGTCCTGGGTTCGAGTCCCAAATGCGACTGAAATCTTTTTTTTTTCCGGTTTCATCTTTCATTTAGGTTATGTTAATTTAATTTTCTCCAATTTTAAACATTGTTGTCTCCCTCTTAATATTGTATCGCATAATTAAATAGACAACGGGAAAATCACGTCCCCATCGTCCCATCGTCTATATAATTTTGTATATTGTATTGAATGTATTGGAAAACCACCTCCCCATCGTCCCATCGTATATATAATTATGTATATTGTATTGTATGTATTGTAAAACCACCTCCCCATCGTCCCATCGTCTATATAATTATGTATATTTTATTGTATGTATTGGAAAACCACATCCCCGTCGTCCCATCGTCTATATAATTATGTATATTGTATTGTATGTATTGGAAAACCACGTCTTCATCGTCTCCTCGTCTATATAATTATGTATATTGTATTGTATGTATTGGAAAACCACGTCTTCATCGTCCCATCCTCTATATAATTATGTAGATTGTATTGAATGATTCTTTTCTTAATTTAATTTTTTGGTAATTTAAAGTTTGCTGTAGAGTTCAATTATTTATTACTATTTTTATTGAATAAAAAAGTAGTACATACAAATTAAAAACCTTTCTTCTTATAACTTCTCTGTGTCATGCACTAATACGAGTACATTATTATACATACATATATATCATAAATATGTTACACTTATATACCAACTATGTATCATGTTATTTTTTTGTAAACTTTTTTTTCTTTCTGTACACATAATCATTGAAATATTAAAATATATAAAATATATAATTTAATCCAATACCTTTTTTCTATATGTAATGGTTTTATCCCGTTGTTGGCAATAGGGACATGATGTTTCGACCTACTGCTTTCAGTCATTCATTCATTGAGTTTCCTCAAATACCAAAAACTTAATTGCATGATCAAATGATTCAACATTAACAATCATATTGCACAGCGTTTTCGCATCCTTTCTTATCACCTTAATTGAATTTTGTATATAACATTTAATCGATTTGAGAGAGGAAAAATATTTTCTCGATAAATGCAATAATATTTGGTCGATGCAATACGCCGCTTATAAAGTATAATCGATTATATATTATATAACATTTTAAAGTAAACTTATGAAACATCATGCTGTTTCTGTGTTTTTCAAAATTGAATGTGTAACGGAGGGTGTAAAATAACAAAAACCACAAATTGTCGAGTACATTCGTATTAAAAAGCTCACGAATGTTGAAATTGTCGCCGGGCGGATCCCGGATGGCGTGAAATCTCTGCTCCCGCTTCCGGACTCTCTTGATTTGTGGTTGCCAGATGTGAGATTGAAAATGGAACGCTAAAAATACCATATGAAAAGTTCTGAAATGAGACGACTTTAAAAAAATTATTCCAAATAAGAGTTAAAATTTCACAAAAAAAAACTTTTTCATGACATTAATAATTAGTAAAAATAGATGGGTAGTTGTTCTCAAATACCTGTTATGGATCTTCTGAAAATGGAGTAATACGCCCTTTGATTAATGCATGACATTAGATATATTCACAATACTAACTACCACCCGGGAAATAATTAAAACATCATGTTTTTGAAAAGTTTTTGTTTTTCGTAGAATATACTACTCGGCGCGGTGATGAAATTTATAACCACATTATGTACTTTTTAAAAATGTTTCCATTTTATATTAATTATATTTTACACAGACTAGTGGACAGGTATAACATATTAATTGCATGACCAGATTAATGCCAATGACATTAATAAATTTAATTTAATCCAACTACCTGTCGATTAATTGTACATAATTAATTCCCTCGTTAGTATGGTCAGGGCACAAGAGAAATTGAAATTAACAGCTTTCGGGCAGTTTTAATTTTAAAAATAACATCAAGTAGTTTGTGTTTTTTTCATCGCAATACCCAGAGGCGTGCATTTCCCTATGAACAAAGGGAGTCAGGGAGCAGTTTTTTTAACGTATTTTTCTATTCGAACTATTTTTAGAAACTTAGATCTGAATATTTTATTTATATGACATTATTTATTTATATGACAATTAAATATAAACAATTGAAACCTTACCTCTACGGTGTATTATGTAGTAGTAAGAAATAATAAAGATTCAATTGATAAAACGATGGAAAAATAATAAAATAGTTTAATATTACGGTCATCTATGTTAATTCGGTAATCATTTGTTTAAGTCAAAGATTTGTTAAATCGTTTTTTCCTCGACAGATGGTGGTACCGTAAAAAGCATTTTACCACCTTGGGCCTTAACCTAGCGGTAGTGTTGAAAACTAAAACAAATTGACACTTTATGAAAAGGGTAAAAACTTTAGTTGGGGGATAACACGATATAATTACAAAACTTTTTTTATTGTGCATAAAACACTAGCAGTGCATTCTTATTATTTCACAGTCTTTTGTGAAAGCGGTATGCGTGGCTTTGCGTTATGTATCCCGCAAATTAAATTAGATTGAGAATATCAAATATTGGCATATGGCAGTTTGTAAATAAAATATAGAAACTCGTCAAAATGAAACAATTTATCAATGTAGAACGATTATGATATAAAAAATTAACGCATTTGTTTCACATTTTGAGGAGCAATTTGCCGTAGATTTTTTTAATGGTTCGTTTTTCTTCGGATGGGCGTGAGCCTGCACGGATTTTTGTATGTCATACTGTGGAAAATGCGAACGCTTCGTTTGCTATAATCACCGGCAGGAAATTTGTAACGTTATTTTGCGTAGAATGCAAAATAATCGGGTTTCGTTTGTGGTGCCATTAACTTATAAATTACAATTTATTGATTGTCGCCCATACGCGACAAAAAAGCAATATTATGGTGATACGAGGACTTTGAAATGCTTCCGCTCCATGAATATTACATTTTATGTTATACCCGCGCTCCGGGAAAATTGTTCTAGAAATTCGGTGACGGATTTTCGACATCGGTTTTGTAAATAATATATTCACGAACGACGGAATGAAAATATCTTTGATCACAGTCGGCGAGATTAAACATGTTAATAAAGTTCTCTCGACGTTATTGATTCTTTCGTTGAGGCCGATTGATGGATTGAATTCGTCAATAAGAAATAGAAGCGGGATGGAATACCTGCATCGACATATATTGTTGGTCGATGAATACCTGCATAGACATATATTATTGGTCGATAAATACCTGCATCGACATAGATTATTGGTCGATGAATACCTGCATCGACATATATTGTTGATTGATGAATACCTGCTTTAGCATTTTTCTAATTTCAAGAGTATAGATGTTTTTGTACATAATAATATATCGGGGTAAGTAGGTAGGATGGGGAATTTGAAGAGTTCCTCACAACACTGGTTAGTCTAAGAACTAAATTGTAGGGGAGATATCAAAATTTTCGATAAATAGATTTCAATAGCAGACACGAATTAAATGTCCATTATCCTTCAGGTTAATATTTACTCAATTAATTATAATTACAAAGTAGGTATTTATATTAATAATTGATATGGGGAAAGCCCAAACCTAGGGCGGCGATGTAATATCACAGATACAGGTTAACTCACCTTGAGGCCAGACGCGAGGGTTGATCTCAGGATTCCACCAGGTTAGCTCAGTTGGTAAGAGCATCACAGCTCTTGTCTCAAAGTCGCAGATCGGCGTAGCCTCATATCGGACTCAATGGAAAAGGTACTTAACTACCAAAGAAAACATGGGTGCTTTCTAGACAGGGTTTATTTTACAGGGAAAACATTTACAGGTAATACATACGGGGTTCAAAACAAGGGGGCAGTACCTAACCTATTCTAAGTCTCAATAATCTCTCTCTCTGGTGAATCTCAAATCGGGCATGTTATTCAAAGGCACAGTTAACTACAGCACAGAAAGGAGGGTTGAACATACTGCTTACATGAGTTGGTCAGCGACTGGTGTTACGTTCCTTCAGCGTAAAAGGTGTGACGTCGAGGGGCTCTGGATCTCGCACGTACAACATCAGGCAGGACACAGCGAGTTAATGCATTGGTCACTGACTTTAATATATAGGTTAATGTAAAGACAATGAGTTTACAATATACTGATGCAATGGCAGGCAAGATGACGCCAAAAACTACGCAGTGTGGCCGCACGCCCGAAGGGCACGCCGTATCCACCTCACTGTTCGGCTGCCGGAATCTGAGTGAGTGTAAGATGGCGGATAGCTTTCGTGCTGGCGGGCCTTCGTACATTAAGTCACGTAGGCCGCTACGAGCGAAGTGGCGCCGTTGTGTCAAAGGCCGAGATCACTCCTAGCGTGTGTTCGAGAAAGTTCTAGGAACTTCTTTTTAAACGGCTAGATTCTCCTATTAAATTATACCTAATCTTGTTACATAACATAATATATAAATAGTCACATAATAATATTATGTAAAGTTTAGAAATAACTTTCCACTTTCTTTCGTAATCATATCAGAAAAGCTGTTTTTGTAGGCATTAAAAATGTATTGACTTTTTATCCCGATTTCTGAAGTATGTTGTTACTTTTTGACAGTTGTTATTTACCTTGTTTTTTTAACCATATATACCTACATTGGGTATACTGTATTGATTTTAAAAATGCAGAAGAACATCTCACATATAAAAAATAGAAGAAATTAATTGAATTTTAGTCAAAGTATGTTTAAAGCAGTATTAATTTTCTTATTTTATGATTTCTTCAGAGACCGGAATTTGAACTTCGGTGTCGGCCATTGATTGCACTGCTAGTGCAACAAGACCACTAATCGTATTATTGTTATGACGTGGTTATACAAAGTGATTTTTTTAAATTATTGGGGATATTTTAATAATGGTAACTTTTGACCATGGTGATAATTATTGGCGACTCCTAATTTCTCTTTCAAATTGAAGTTTCCATAGTTGCACTGGCTCCAAAAAGCTTGAAGCCTTATTCGAAATCACGTAAAAAATGTTATAAAATTTTTGTAACACTGATTTTACTACAAAAATTCAAAATGTATCTCTTTTTTCAGGTATACATACATATTCCAAAAATATGTGTATCAAATTTCACGATCAAAGTGTTGTACAAAATAAGTCCGAAATTTTTGGCATTCGGAGCACGTTTTAAGATTTCAGTTCTGGCGACTTTCACAAGGTGAAAAAATGATTTAGTGAAAATCCTATCCAACAAAACGTATACCAAGAGTATTGGGTCGCATTAGGTGGAAGTTTCGCAGGGAGAAACGCGTGGGTGTAAAAGTATTGAACTACACACACTTGGCCGAATTTCCAAGGGATAGTTGTTATTTTTATTTATAGGTCAAAAGTTTCCCAGAAAATGAAAGTTTGACTTTAGCAAGGTATTACGGATGGAAATATGTTTTGAGATTGAAGAATTTTGCTAGGGTTGCTCGTGGTTGGACTGTATTAACTATGATATCTAGGTATAGACTGCGGGTTTTCAATTTTCATTTATGGAAGAGGAGGCACAAACAAAAAAATTCATGTCAAGAGTCGATGTAACAGAGATATGATAGAAATATGTAACAGAGTATGATATGATGCATGCGTTTGAATGTTAATAGCTTGGCTACAGCTGGATGAAATATAGCCACACAAGTGCGAACAAGTATCAAGCAATAGTTAAACATTACTGGAAAGGCGCGAAATATTTGTCGTTTGGGAACAGCCACGAACATTAGCCGCGCGGTGTGTTAGTGGCTAACGAAGCAGTGTGTATGCGAAGACGAAATTATATGGCATTTCATCTTCTCTATCAGATTTTGGTAAATCACGCGATAGTTAGTGAGCACGCAAAGTTCCAGTGCTTCACTAAATAATATTCCTTCAAAGGATTTCTTTATTCATCAAAATTTCGAAAGATTTATTTTTGTCTTCGTCATTGATTTTCGGTACTTCAATAATTGCTTTAGGCCGCCGACGGCATATAGTAATGAAGCCATCAAATATGCCTCTGAACGTGGGATACGGGATGTAGGATGTAGGCCACACTAGCTCCAAGCGCGGCCGCCTAGTGTCGAAACTGATTCCGTATTCCGGACGAGGTCGCCGGCGTCAGCAAACTGCTCCACAAATTCCCTATATTATTCCAGGAATAGTAGCGAGAAGCATTCAACACACTGCTCCGAATACCCAGTCTATCCACTCTCCACTATTGTTGCAATCGGGCGGCAATGTCGGCAGCGGCCAGCGGAACCGAAGCGTCAAAACATCGTTTTATTATTGTTTTGCTTACACAGAGGGTGTTCATCAAATAACAGTATTAGTAAACAATTGTACTGTTTTACGAAAAAAATTACTAATAATCGGTTTTATTATTTTTTTCCGGTTTTAGGAGACTTACATAAAAATAAACGTTATACAAAACGCATTAGAATACTTCCTTTCGGAAAATCAAAAACACAAGAATTTATCTGGGAAATTTGTTTTAATGTTGTTTGTGACCATTTCCCCCTATCTTTAATTTATCTTTTTTTGATATATTATTAAATCATTACCGGACTGGGATCGAGTTTCAACTTCTTTTTAAATTATATTCTCGTTTATCTTATTTTTTTAAAGGTTAAATAGATGTTACACAGCAACATAATAATAATAATAATAATAATAATAGTTGGATGACTTGTATAGCGCCGTTTTTGTGAAAAATCACCTCACCGATGCGTGAATTTTCAATTATATATATATATATATTTTTATTTAATGACTTTAGGTAAGTACTAACCGGCCAGCCTAGCTAAGCAATTTACAGGTGAATTTCTTTAATTTATGGATACGATTTAGAATAAACTAAAATTTCATTTTTTAATAAAATCTTTCATTAATCTAGTAAATTATGAAAATAAAAATATATGTTCAGGAGGTGGACATGTTTGTCCATATCTCGACACTAAACATAAAATACCTATAGCCATTTCAAGTTTCGTCCTTCATTGGTGGTGTTTCAATGATGTGACAAACAAATTATACGGGTTTGTAAACATTTAAAAAAAAAACATCTTTTTTACATCTGAAGGAAGCTTTTTAAAGCTATGGGTGATTGTTTTTAGGTGTGAAAATAAGCAACATAACCTAAAAAAATTATGATTGTGTTAGAAATTAATAATATATAGTGATTGCTATTGAATTTCTCTTGATTATAGAAAAATAAATTTATTATATCTGTCGGGATGAAGGCTGCCTAGTATTTTCACCATCTTCGAATTCTCCTGAAATCAAACTGTAAATTTATTGAAATACTTTAGAAGAATTTTTTATCTCCATCACATTTGTTAACTTAATAAATATCATTTCAGTATTTAATTTTTATTTTAAATTATATATATTCATAAAAGATATGTTATATCATTTACAAAGAAATAAAAGTAACAATATTTTCTAGTGGTCGTATGTTAGAAATTATTAATAATATATTATATATAAGATATACCCCCATAAATAACCTAAACTTGTATGTATGGGGGTGTGTTATTATTTCTATTTTTAATTTGTTTGTGTGAAATTTACAATATTTTAAATTGTTATTCACAATTCAGATTTTTCTGGTAATAAAATAAAATAAATAAATAAATAAGATATTTATATTTAAATGGCCCCAATATACTTCCTAATCTTCCTCTACCCCATCTCCTTCACCTCCTCATATTCTTCAGCCTCACAGCATCCCCAATAGAGGATATCATAGTATTACTGGCAGTTCGCAGGGAGTAGTTAGGACTCTTGTGCGTTATTCAGATGTAAAAAAATATTTTTTGGATAGAAATAAATCTAGTTAATAAATCCACGCATGGTAGTGTAGTTTGTAATAATTGTAGGCGTACGTATTTAACCTTTCTTCAACATAATCTAAATAAATTAAAATATCGGTGATACAGTTGAATCCTTTGTAACCCCTCTGTAGTCAGAATGATTATAGGAATATATTATTTAAATGGCAGAGTATCTATAACATGCACTTCTCACATGTGGCAGATGCACTTTTGAATGGCGTGCGATACAGCGGGGGTTGCAAGAGACAACTTGAGCGAACTGCTACAAAAATATATAAAGTATTCAATAGCTAGAACCGTTGTAGGACAAAGGGAGGACAACGGGGGTGGGGGGGGGATCGTAATAATGGCATGAGATGAATTTTTATATCACGTTGTGCTTTGCAAGCATTGTGTGGGATTGTTTCTATTTAATATTTAAAACAATCTGATTTAACCACGCACACTTTTATGCAAATGTTGCTCTTATTAGCTCATTCGTTTTTCTAACATCTATTCTACACAGGAGCACCGAGGGAAATAATTTTCTTCAATAATTTCGACACTTGTGCAGTTCAACGAGTTTAAAAATAATATTTAGTTTATTAAATTTTTGAAAAATAGTAGAACCTGCAGACAAGCTGCATATGGCAGCTTTTTATGTCTATTCTTTATTGTTATTGTAAAAATTATTGTAATATAATAAACATTATTATTAAATAAACGCGAACGTCAACTTTGGGCATGCTGCGTCGAGGGTCTTTTGGAGAATAAGAAGGAGTGAACTTGGGTCTTGAAGAGACCAATTTTGTAGGAGGGAGGAAATACCGATGCTGGCAGATCATTCCACAGACGAGATGTTGAAAACAAGAACTCATCGTAGAAGCAACCCGTTCTCATGTGACAAATGTTAACCGTGTACAGATGTTGAGCACGCGTTTCCGGATTCCTATCTGACGCCTGTCCTGGAAAGACTGCAATCCGTTTGTTAAGATAGGGGGATCCATCAAAAGGACCACCCTTTTCTGCATAGAGTCGAGGGTTTTTCAGATATTTTGTGGCTCTGGACCAGAGGTGACTGCCAAATTCTACAATGGGGTGCACTTGCAATTTGTACAGGGTCAGCAGTTATCTACTATTAATTATCTGCCGATCCTGTATAGTACTTCTGAGAGGCTAACTTTACACTGGCTTCGATGGAGCCCCCATACCTGAGCTGGTCACTTAAGGATTACACCAAGCACATCAATGGGGGACTTGTTGGGAAGATTGCTTCTGTTAAAGGAGACGAAGGAGGAGATTTATTATAAAATTATGAAAATGTTATTTTAATTTATTTTTTTTTTAATTAGTACACAACAAATATTTACATAAAAGCATCATACATAATATGTCATATATATACGATCGGCGTGTAAATATTTTAATAATTTTGTTAACAACATTTGTGGTGTGCGCAATAAAGTTTATGCATTATATGGTTTCAAATAATAATATTTATTTACCTATCTCACTGAAACTCGGTGCGTGCAAAAACACGATAGCACAATAACGATATTGTTTGTTTGAACGATGGCCAAAGAAACGAAGATGTTAAAATGTTGAAGGCACAATAATGTCACCAAAAAAGATTCAAAGATTTTACTTGCTTTAATTTAAATTTGACATAATAATGTTATTTATTAAGATATAAAAAAAATCAACAGCTATGGCTTTTTGTATTGAGATTTTAGATTCATTAATGGAATTTGAGAAAATGGTATAAGAAACTAATGAAAATCAAAAGAAATGAGACGGAAAAATAAACGAAAGCGAAAAAGAAACGTAAGGTATGAACAATGAAAGATAATATAAGAGAAATAATATAAAATATGAAAGGATCATTATGAACAGATATAAGGATGAAAATGTTCTTAATAAGGACAGCTGGAGAGTTCTCGTTTTTGCGAGCGTAAATGAGTCCATTCCTTATCCAATTGAACTCGTACAGTTTTTTTAACTGCTTTTCGGAGGGCAGCATGCAGTTCATTGTTCGCCGGCGATAGGTATTCGTAGACGAAGACCGGTGATTTATCAGTGGAGTATTGTGAAAGCACAGCATTGATTTTATTGTTTGGGTTATTTTTGTTGTAGGTTTTGATAGACAGAAGTAATCCGTGCCTTGTTCTGCTGTCTGCTAGTTTCACTATAGCGTTTCTTGGTCGATCAGAAATTTTATTGAGTTTTTGAATCCGGTTGCAGGCTAATATATCATTTGTCGATATCGGAAATGATACTTTTTTCCTTATTTGCAGGAATGTCCCTGTGGTTACTTCATTCCTTTTTTCAGGCAGCAACGGTTTTTTCACGTTATTATTTCGATATGATTGCTCCATGTCTTTCATTTTTAATACCATGCTTCGAAATTCAGTTTGCAGGCCTTGGTATTCACTCTTAATGGTGTTGGTTATTTAGGTGAAATCGTTGGCTTTTTTTATTAATTGCATCGTATTGGTCTGATAGAAATTGAATTGCTCCCTCCATGTGTTCCATTTTTTAAGACTTTCTTTTGCGTCGCTTAGTACGGAACAATTTTTTTAATCGATAATGTAGTTCATATCCTTCTTCATATTTGTTAAAAGTTTTTTTCTGAAAGATGATCAAATTTGTTGTCTATGTGATTGATAAATTTTGTGATTATATCGTTAGAGTTTGCCACAACGTGTTCGGACTTATTAGCGCAGCTAATTGCCAGAGATTGGCAAACAGGCGTTTCTGCATTATTCCCGTTAGTCCCGGGATAATATTGATTACAAAAAGCTGACTAAAAAAACGTTATTAATAAATGCAGTACCAACCCAAAAAAAACTCTTGGAAACAGTATTTTTTCTCTTACACTTACAATATACATACAACCAATATAAACAGCAGAAACATTTGCA
The DNA here is from genome assembly GCA_022606495.2 of Halesus radiatus. Taxonomy (NCBI): domain Eukaryota; kingdom Metazoa; phylum Arthropoda; class Insecta; order Trichoptera; family Limnephilidae; genus Halesus; species Halesus radiatus. The sequence goes on from JAHDVE020001486.1 coordinate 86,200, forward strand.
TGGAAATTAGAATAAGTTCTTTCTTTTTAGGAGATGGATTGGCGTTGCATATTTTTTAGTTTGATAATGTTATCGCCTAGAAATATTCTAGATTCTCTTAAATATTGCCAGTAGATCATAACACACACACATGTGTGTGTCTATTTATTATTATAATATCAAAAATACATAATTACACACAGTGTTTAGTAAAATCTATAGTGAGTATAAGAAAATACATACAGAAACAATAATGCATATATAAATAAAATAAAAAAAATTTGCGAATTTTAATCAATAAATTTGTAAAAAACATAGTATCAGAGCTTTAAATGTCGAATTTATAATTTATTATTTGTATAATATTGTGTATAAGTTTTTTAGGGTACGGAAAATGTTTTGATTGGAAAACATTTAAAAATCTAGGCTTGAGTTTGGGATTTTTTTGTCTAAATCGAAACAGGCGGCTATATAGGCGGCGAAACCATTAGCGCAAGGAATGTGTGGTTTCATTCGATTTCCAATATAAAGTATTCGCTCTTAAGGGGGAGAGGGACGTCGGAGAGTTATTATTAATTAATTCAAAATATTAATAGTATTATTACGCAATACGATAAACATAATGTTTTATAAATTTACATAGGCTTAGCATTTATCAAAATCCAATTAGAAATATAACTTTTTCTGACCGTTCCATTGTATGTTTTACAAAATATTTAAAATACGAATATGATTTTTAAAGTGGAGAAAAGCATGTTTAATAATTTGTCGTTGCGTTTTTGTAAATAAATGTAACCAAAAATTTGTAATAAGCATTACAAAAAAAAAAACAATGTTTTTTAAATAATAACTCTCCGACGTCCCCATTAAAATCAAAAGCTAGGTGTCAGATGCTACAATATTTTGATCTTTATTTTAAGTTAATGTAAACAATATTAATTTCCTACAATCTTCGTTGATTTGTTGACCTGTGAATGATTTTTTTTGTTTATTTTAATTATTTTTCATACTTAAATATTAATATAATATTGCCTGGCCAAAACATATTTTTGCTTCAAAAAAAATTATAACGCAAAAACTCGTCTGGACGAAAACAGATCACGTAATAAAATCGTATTATTATTTTCCGCCCGTAATTCCATATACAAATTATTTATAATGCCAAATGCAAAGGTTTTTGATGTTCAATGAAATTCTATGAATTTGTTCAATGCGCGCTTTGTGATATTTTATGGCAGGATTAAATAAAATTCAGATTCGGAATATTTTCGAAAATAAAGGGAATAACTTATTGAATTATGAATATGTGGAATTATGCCATCTATCGATTTGATCCAAAACTAAAATGTTCATGCAGCGCCGCTCTCGGCAGCTTTTATACTACATTAGAACACACGTACGGATCATTCCTGATTGGGTATATTAGTCTAGAATTCTTCAAGTTCGTTACCTTCGGGTCGGCTCGGTTTTAGGACTGAGGTGCCTAACCTAACCTTGTTCTTGGACCTCTTTTCCGGGGTGGCGGGTCGGCTTTAGCCACGAAAAATTGAACCCCCGGCCAAAGATGTTTGAAGATAAGGGCGGTAGTGAGGGGGACGCTGTCTTTAGGCCCTAATCACGTGAAGGTGGTTAGGGCCAAAAAATATACAAATCGAAACGACGCCAACGGGACTTTCCAGGCTTCTTCGAATAATTCGTTGTTCTAGGTTGTTCGTGTCAATCGATTAGACATGGTTGATGCTTGATACCTTAAATATATTGTCGGGGTCAGTATTGTCACTGCGATTTCAGTTACCGAAGACTCTTTCTCTGTGGAGCCGGTTTCTTTCGGAATATTAATTCATTATTTAGACCGATTGTGAACCTCTGTACTGAAGTGTTCAAGTATTTGCGTAATATAATGTTATGCATTGATGACATTGACGTGTGATAGTAATTATTTGTAATATTTTATATAATATAATGTGACCAGAAAAATACCTGTTTTTAATTATTCCCACTAAAGTAAATATTTTTGGTGACCGGTAAAAAAACATATCTCGTTAGACACGCTTTAAAAAATCATGGAGGTATAAATGATAATAAAAAAAACCATGAGAACACGGTAAAAACCATGCATCTGGCGACACTGCCTACCTGTTTCATTGACAGCAAAGGAACCGGTTCCAAGTAACCGAGACAGGAATATCGACCATCTCGACAATCGAAGTTTGATGTCATAGCAAACGGTTAATTTTTTTCGCTTTTTGCCCTGATTATGATTCTCTTGCAACCCTTTGTTCTTTGTCGGTATTCCGATAGGTTATATAGTTGGAATGGACTTGTGATCTTGTGAATAATCTTCGATGACTTGATATAACTTAATGAAATATCTCAGATTGATTACCTTTAGTATAAATAGACCATACTTTTATAGATAGCAAAAGAATCTTCGTTTATTTTCCGGCATTGATCCATCACTTGAAAAAAATTGTCGATGGGATAAATCCTGACAACATTGTATTATATAATAAAATATATATTTCATGGATTTTTTAAAACGATCAAAATCAAATTTTATAAACACAGTTTTTTTTAATTTTTTGAGTTTCATCATAAAATGCGTCTCCGATAGATTTGAATCAAAATGAAAATTGTTCCCTTTCCCCTTTCTTGATGATTATTTGACTGCAATCAGATAATAATCACGTATAATAGAATACTATTGAATTAATTAATGTCGCAAAGTGGGAACATTGTTATTGGAAGCATTCAAAACCATTTGAACAAGAAATGCAATACAAACAGGAATTTGAATACATGTCAATAATGTCATTCGTTCACTATTTTGTAGCGGCGAAATTCCACTGAGTAGAATTAGAATGAAAGCTGTTGGTCGATTCGTTAAAAAACTTTTATACCAATATTTTTATTTGAAAGATTTCTTATTTTCACTATGACTAAAAATAGATTAATATTTTTACGAAATTTCGATAATCTTTTTGAAATCACACGAAATTGTACAGAAACAATTTTTTATGCTTAAACATAAATAAATATAATTTCGAACGTGATGTGGTGTGAGTAGGTAACATTCTTATTTTCAGTACATATAATGAATTTGTGCCGCCGTTCACACAACAGTTGGTGGTGTAATAGATGGTCAGCATGGTTACCTTCCAAGCCATTCATCGAGATTTGTTCTCGACCGTGGCAACACATTTTTTTAAAAAATTATTATTTTGTGTTATTATTATTTTTTCATTATGATTTCATACTGATTATTATTTTATTGTGTATCTGATGTGCTCACACCAACCCTGATACATGGCAGTGAGGAATGGAACTGGCAGAGGAAAGTAAAGCCATGTATAATCGTGTGAAATATGTTGAGATTCACAAAGGATGCAAGGCTGATGTGGTCATAATGAGTAAGATTAAAAAAGGGACGCTTAGATGGTTTGGGCATGTAAAGCAAACGAGAAAAGTCTTAGGAATTAAATTGTTCAGTATTTTTTCACAGCAATCAATGCATAATGACCACTAAATGTTACATTACTTATCCTTATTGTCGTTGCACAAAGAACATAAAATACTTAACGTAAAAGTCACAAAATATTTTTCACTTACTTATACAAAAAAATTATACGTCGATTTTTGCATTTGAAACCACTTCAATTATGCGAGTATTAAAATATGGTATAGAATTAATCAGTTCATTCTCTAAACTAATCATACAAAGGGCATTCAAACGATCTTGGGTAATTGTATTTTTAAAAAATGTCTTTACTTTATTGAGTGGAAAATCAGCGCCCACTTTCAACCAGTGTCATAGGTATCTAAAAAGGGGTTGAATTTTGAATACTAAAACAAAAGTATTCATTTTAATATGTGCGTTTTAATAGTAGAATTACGATTAAAAGCTAACAATTAGAGAAATACAGGAACAAAAAAAGACGTGTCACTATCTAGGTGACACACGTCGAACTTCGTAGGTCACGTGTCCTCAAACATTCAACAGTGCTGGGAACAAAATGCAACATGGTTCGCCGTAGGTTATTTAATTTCACTGTCAGGGGGATTGTGTCGTTTCAGTTTTTTTGTATGAAGATTTGTTCGGGATCGTGGGCCATATGTGGTGGGACCATTCCGCAGACAACCTATAAGAATATTGCGTTGCTCTCCGTCCGTAGAATTCTGTCGCATGGATTTTAACGCGGAATTTTAACGACGCGCTATTTATATTATAATGCAAGTTAGTTTAATTTTCTCATATTTTTAACGGAAGTTCACAGCACAATTGCTCTTTTGAGGAAACCGCCACTGTCTGCCTACCCCAGCGGAGAAACGGTGTGATGGTTATTTAATTTTTTTTATATTTTATATTACTATTATTTTCGTTTTCACGGGTCTGCACTAGAATCTAATAATGTTACCTCTGCCATACAATAGAGACACTGTTAAATATATATGATTATTCAATAAAAGGTATATTTTAGAATATATTGACATAGTAAAAAAGTTTATTTCAAAGATGATTATGCGATTTTTTGCTTTACTATACGCAAAGTAAATCTGTAACGTAGTTTAGGAATCTAATTTATCGCTTCACTATAACTAGTATTACGTATGTTGAATTCTTGGTATACCATTGAGAGTTGCATTGTAACCTCCCTCTCTCTTTCTGGTATATGAAATGCGTACCATAAAGAGAGGTTGGGATGGAGTTTTCAGCGATGCGGCATGTACTCATAAGGTGATCGTTTTTACAGATAGTCAACAGCATAGAAGTGACTAAGCTATTGTTGACTCTAGCAACAGTAATTATCCAAACAAACTTTGCGTAGGTACAAATAAGTGCCCCGCTACGTTTCCGCGCCGTTCGCGATAGCTTCCTTGAATTTCCGCTCAGTCGACTCTCTGCCATACATAATATAGTAATATGTGACAGCGGAAATGAATGTGGCGGAAGCAGTGGGCGCTCGGCTTATAATAGAGCGGAATGTAGGGAAAAACCAACCTCCTCGATTGGCTGATTCAATTTTACGCGATCCTATTTGAAATTTACGACGGTTATAAATAATACTGCCTCGACGCGGAAAGCGTCGCGACGTCACACGCGGGTAGTTATTCCAGCACAGCGGGTGCCCGCTACGCTACTACCTAATCGGTACATTTCTACCGTTAGGCCGCTACATCATCCCATGTAACTTTGCTCATATAATTGAAGAGAATTAAGAATTTCCATGTCATATACATATGTGGTCCTGTCGTAGAGACCTCCGTTGTTATCTAAATTAGAATTCTCTAACACAACCAAGCCTGATCTAACCAAACTTAAAGCCTCGTTTACCCAGAGCGATTTAAATAGTAGCATCGAAATCGTTTCGTGTGACAAGGAAGTCGTTGCGAGTAACTCATTTAGAATCTTTTAAACATTCGCACGGTTCGATTAGAACATGTTCAAATCTGATAAAAGCATCATTTCATTCTTCGCCTGACATCAACAACAACTGATATTTTTTATTATTTTTTTATTATTTGTTTACGTTGTGTTTTTGGTGTTGTTGTGATGTTTTTCTCTTCGACAAATTCAGTCGCGAACCATTTTCATTTTTTTTCCGATGCCTTGCTATTTCACTTAAAATTTGTGTACTTTTGACTTTTTCCACAAGTCTAGGATTAATTATCAAATTTTGAATAACTTATTGAAGCTTATAAGCCTAATTGTAATATATTTTTAATCATTGAAGAAAATTTTAACATCTCTCAAAATGAAACATGAAACTGAAAAGACACAGAAAAAAGGAAATATCCGAAACTATCTAAAAAGATTACAAATAAATTTGGGTTGAATCTTGTAATCATGATAAAAATGTAGCAGCCAAAAATTAGAATTAAATGAAGATTATATTTGCAGTTCTTAGAAATCGAAGTATGATATCGATAGAAATTACGGGACGGATTGGGGTAGCTATAGCTCAGTGGATTAGAGCGCAAGGTCCCGGAGAGACCACGAGGTCCTGGGTTCGAGTCCCAGCTGCTACCGTTACCTTTTTATTTTCTGTATCTTTTCGATTTCATGTATCATTTTGAGAGTTGTTAATATTATCTTCAATGATTAAAAAGATTATTTTTTCATTTCGCATGAATGACATTCTTCTGTAGAAATCTACTCAAGTCGGTATTGCTAATTCAATGTACATGGGGTCAGTGACTAATTACCGTTTTTCATGCACAGTGCGCGTGCGCGACAATATTGCTACTTACGTGAATATACTATGTTCTTATGTTCAATCCGTGTGATCGAATGTAGTATGTTCAGTGTATATAATTATGAAAATATTGATATTTAAATAGAAGGATGTGATAACTATCAATCTTCTAACATAATGAATTTTTAAATTGCAAGCTATAAAAAATTGTCATTATTAAGAAAGTTCATATTGAAAAATCCGCCCTGCACTAACAGTATGGACGTCATAATCCAGATCTGTAATAAATTGTGAATACTGCACCAGAGTCGCATATTGTGAGGCTGAATGGAGCGGGAGGTGGAGGATATGGGGAAGAGGAACGTTTGAAAGAACCTGACGAATCATATCTAGTCACTTAACATGGGTATTGCCATTTCAAGCAACGTTTCGATCTTGGATGGTGGCCTTTCACCTGGGCACTACTGATAGTATTTAGCACTCTGTATGGAGTGCGCATCAACATGACCCGGTTTTTTAAATGTTGCCTTACTTTCCTACCCCTTTCCGTGGGGGATAGCTCTCGGAAGCGTCGGAGATCGTTTTTAAGATACTTCGTGATAAAATTCCCGTGTGTCTTTGTTCATAAATTTTTTTTTTATCCATTATGCTATCTTTATATGCAATTTGTTGAGGTCATTACCATAATACCTCCGATAAAACACTGTCGGCAACAAAGTATGTTTAGAAACCTCCGATAAAAGGCAGAAATCATAATCTTAAGATCAGGTTGAAGTATTGGAAACAAAAGTTAGCGTTTCTTAATCTGACGTAGCACAAAAAGAGAAGAAAAAATACTTGGGTTTTTCCGCATGCAAATACAAAATAATAGGTATTTACACTCCATTTGTAAGTGGAAGATACATACAGCAGTGGGAAACCGATGTTCAGAATAGTCATGTAGATAATATATAATATTCCTATTCCCATTCCCCTTCTCCCATTACCTAGAGTCACACTAGTATTTTCCATTGATTTCTGGAAATGGCATTCTTGTGCAGTATTCGTGTAAAAAACACGCGTTTTTTCGATAAATCTTTATCAAAACCTATTCTTCGGCACTATATCTCTTTAAATTTATAGAATTAAATATTTGATGTCGAAAATTAGATAGCACACCATTTTATGCATTACATAATCAAGCAGGAATTTTGTTCATAATTCATCACAGTTTTATTGATTAATTGTTTTCAAGTTTAATTTGAAGAACTCCATTTTAATTAAAAGTTTTCAGTATTTTTAATAAAAACCATTAAATAGAAGACTTTTTGTAATAAACAAGTTTTATAAATAATAATGGTCATTATTAAAAAAAAAAAACCTTAAATTAATAGCTTCACATAGAAATGAAAACAGAAACACGTGGAGTGTCGCTTTAAATCTTGGTAGTTAACTACTTTGCACAAGAACTTTCCATCTATACTCGACATAGAACTCTCTTCCCACATCTTGGATGAGCAACAGTATTGGAAATCCAAAGATCTAGATGAGCTTTGAAAAGATTTGTGTCCATAGTGGCATACAGTAAGACCGCACTCTCCAAAGCGTCAGTTTTCACGCAGATTTGTAGTAGAGTTAAGCTTGTTTGAAGTGCTGTCTCACTTCTTCAAGTTCCCGGTGCCAATTTTTGTCTAACAAAATGATAGGTTTTAGTGAATGATACTCGAGTTATAATGTGATATCAATTAGCATTCAGTGATCGATTTTCCATTCATGTATATAAAGGTGATCGTTAAATTGAAAATTTTAAAGCAAATAATAAACATTTAAAATTCCAACATACACTTTTCCATCCTAGAAGTTAGCGGATGTAATAACTCCACACAGGTGGGTATAGGTGGATAGGTGAGGAAGCTGCAGATATTTCTCGCAGTATAAGCGATCGTCATTATATCCCGAACTTGCTTCCTTGCTTCCTTGCTTCCATACATCCTCGTTTCTGCTCTTCCCCACAGTGGCGCGGGCGTCTCTAGTAGCCACTGAAAAGATAAATCGATAGAAGTGCGTTATGGGCGTGTCCATTTGCCTGAAGAAAGCTCAATTTTTTCCTACTTTCGATAAAATTGGACGAAAAATTTTCAAATTATTAAACTGTTTCTTTAACAGATAATAAATTTCATTGGCATGTCTGTCGATGAAGTATAGATTACACTTCTTGAGATTATCTATTTTGTGATACTCGCCCGTATGATTTCTTACGACACCCTATTAAAAGTTTTAATTATTTAGTTATCAGTGTTATGAGTAGTGGCGTGCAGCCCATAGGTTCTTTTTGAGTCATCATCGCTCTACCCTAAGAAATTGTTCCTACTTTACCAATATCTATAAAAATAAACCGCAAAGTTATCTATTATTTTTGTTAAGAAAAGTGTTCAGCTTTTCAGAGAAAGCTTTTCATAGCCATAGCTAGTAAGTTTTTAAAAATAAAGTGTAAATTTCACTTTGATTATGCTATTCTGCTCTCCGTAGTGGTAATTTTTCTGTTTTTATTATGTTGTGTGGTTAGAAAAAAACCGTTATTTAAATGTGTCAATGTAGTTTTGAGTAGTGAATTTGCTAAAAGAGGTCAAATTGTGAATTTCGACAGCTATACATGGTAATGAAAAACAAATAGCTCAACAACTGATAGGGCTCTCGTATTTCTAAGATTTTCGGGTTGAATCTAGCTTATCATTGGTTAAGGAGTAATGCACGCTACTGGTTAATAAGTAAATAGTATAAGAAAAAAATACTTATGTATAAAAATAATATTGCAAAAAGAAAGTACCTTCCCCTCCAGAAAAACGTTAATTCCATAAAAACTTATTTTTCTAACTAATACCAAGTATACTCATACACTGGACTTGCCTACGTGAGATTTTTTTTGTCATTAATACAATATAAATAAACTTAAAAAATAAATAAAATATGCATATAAATATTTAATAAAATCTTCTTTGTTAACTACATTGATTTAGTGTGTTATTTTCTTTCTCACTACATTGTCTTTATTTTCAATACTGACTACAAAAACACCTGTTTTTATAATTGTTGTATTTTTATATAGTAAATGCATGAAACAAAAAAAATATTAACATAAAAATTAAAATAAAACAACCATTGCTAGCCAGCTTCTGGGGCAGGACACGGGAGTCAACCAACGCCATTGTAGTGGCTGCATCCGCGTGGCTCAGCTCTCCACTCAATGAGCGATGGATGCAGATGATGCGACTGCCACCCTGAAGATGATCTACTCAATTAAATTTATTTAAATTATTCTATTTTACTATTATCTATTAAGTTTTTCATTTTATTTCTTTTATTTTGATGTAATTATCTTTCCGTAATTACTTTTTATTTTATTTAATACGTTTCTTTTCTTTTTTTTTAATATTGTTATTTAAAATTTTTCATTTTTATTATTATTATTATTTTATTATTGATTTATTTTATTGTATTCATTTCCCTATTTATATTGTATGTGTTTCATGTGATATGGCACACTGGGTTTGCACTATTCACCCAGTCCTGCTGGATTAAAAACTTAAATAAAATAAAGAAATAAATAAAATTGCTGCGATGTCCACGGTAATGGAAAAAATACAGACAATTGCGGGATAAGTCCAGTGTCGGAAGTACTATAAGGGATTGCTTAATGCGAAACATTTTAAAGCTTCTAAACACGTTCTTGAACAATAATCAATTTCATCGGCCTGTCTAGGTGCCTAGGAGTCGAAGGTCTAGCGTAAATTGGCAACATACGTTTACTTTTAAATCGGTTTTACACTTCCAGAGATTACCAGTGGACGCAGCAGCTCGGGATAAATTTACCCTCCGTGCAGGGTGTTTAGGATATGTCATGGCTTTAGTTGGAAGAACGACACGTGACGGCGTTCTGAATGGAATATGCAAGGCAACTAATATAATTTATTTTATTTTATTTTATGAAGCAACGTGCGATGACGTCACATGGCTGTAAGCAAATTTCCATGTCAGTGCATAATTAGATGTTGAGTTCACCTGCACTTTCTAAACATATGTATACAAACTGTAGTTTCGTGGTTAGATTCTATTAAAATATTGTGTTTTAAACTTTGTTTAACTTTACCTATGTTTACGGAATCAATTGTATCCTGCTACAAGTATCTTCATATCGGTAGCATCTTTTACGATTTAGACATCATATTATCATACCACGTTGGATGCATGGGATTAAACTACCCCTTGACTAGCCCGGAGAATACAACTAAAAATAATTAATGATTCTTCCACAAGAAAACTGATCTGATCCTTTGAAAAAAGAAAGTAACATAGCTTGATACGGTTAATTTTATAATCGGTAGCAACGCTCGTGAAATTTTGTGAAAATACTGCTTAATGATTGTTTCAATAAGCTCCATAATTTTTTTAAAGCAAGAAAAACGTTTAAAGGTTACGAATAACTTGACAATATTTGAAAATCTCCTACTACCATAATGAAACAATCATTAATCATTAGAGAGATACGAGAATATAGGCGTGTAGTCCATAAAGGCTGAAAAGCTGTGCCTACCTCAAGAAAAGGAACCATACTATTTTTTTTGCTTCCACAATCTACTCGTATTTGAAAAATTAATACTTTTATTTGCAACCCGATTTTGTCTTCCACAGTTTTTTTGCCGTGGTTTTGAGTATGCATAACTCAAAACCACGCATCGCCATACTGCTTGCACCAAAAGCTGTAAAATAGTAAGACTGCACTGCTAGTAATTTTTGCATAAATGTTATTTTTGCATATATGGGACTATTACCCCCCACCAAAAATTTAACCCCTTTCATGAACTATTAGTTTTTAGTTTCATATACTACAGATAGGAAAGGCTAATATGAAGAATAATATGCGTTGTGGTTTGTGGAGAAAAAAATGAATTAACTAAACTTAACCGAAGAACATTATTGCCGATTATTCCCAAATAACAATAAGGAACTTCAGTGAAAAATATAATGGGTTTAAAAATATATATTCGTATAGATCAGCAAATGCCGATTCTGAATATATAACTTTCATTGTATATAATTATACGTAGATTTTATAAATCGTTATATAAAAGTGAATTAAAAACCGTACCATCAAAATACCATGTTCTGTTGGTACCACTGCTTCTGACGTCACACATGCAGTTTTCAAGCCCAACTTGTAACTAGACAAGGTTTTTTCCGCTTTTTATAATCTATGGCTTATAATTTCGCTGTTTGCAGTGTTAATTTTGCTCGTAAAATAATTATGTTTGTTTATTACGACTACTTGAAAATTCATAACAATTTTAACGAATTTGTCTACTTAATAATCTATACCACTTGCACGAAACAACGACGTCATTGGCACTTTGGTGATTATTTCTTCAGTTACTCTGGAAGTGGAGGATTTCTAATGATACCTCAAACATATCATTTCGTACAATGCATAATATATTTATTTTTATTTCAAGCCATTAAAGTTCAAAATTATTTAATTTTTTCAACCTATTCATGTCACCGACTGTTTGTCAAGTTCACAGTTGCGCATGCGTCAGTTTTTGCGCATGCGTAGAAGACTGATGGAACCTATTAACGCAAGCGATTCTGATTTGCCTTTCAAACATAATTTAAAGCATTAAATGACTTAAAAGATTTTCTTTGAACGCTTATAAATTGTAAATTAGTTGCGGATATGAATGGATTTTTGCACTTTGGTACAATGCACCTACAATAGTAAAGAGACGCTGATATTCTACAATGCTTTCTTCAATTAAAAGCAGTTAAATTTGAGTATAAAATTCTAGAAGTTTTGTATGGAATCCATATAATATCGATTACCGCCTATTGAATCGCTAATCCGGCTGCTCCTGTGACGTCACACCCAACAAGCCATAGATTTCGTGCGTTTTGGTGGGCTTTAAAAAATTGAAACTTTCACAATTATTTTAACCATGAAAACGAACTTAAATTTTTTTTTTAATAAGCCAAAAATTAAGTTAGGATGTCAAAATTAATAAAAAAAATGGACTGGAGTTCCTTATTATGAACGTATTTACATTTTTTTAAATTTTTTTTTTTATTTGTGGAACTCCGTTTTCATTTAAAGTTTTATTTTTATTTTTAATACTAACTATCATTATTTAATAATAAAAAAAGTTTTCTTAGGTTAATTTTATTACTATAATAGCTTGATAATGGTTTTGAGAGGCGAAACAGCTGGTACGCGTAATAATAATGGGCACAGCAGAACATTTTTTATTAATAAACCGTTCTTTAAATTAAATAATAATAGTTATTAAATCCTTCGATATGCGGTGCTGTGTATACGCACGTAGAATTTTGAAATTTCTGAGTTGGATAAAAATTAATTGTTAATATTTATTATTTACGTAAATCATTTTATTAATACAATCGGGTCGTTCGAGGAAGACATGGCACGATCAAGTGAATCAAATACTTGAGTCGGGCCATGTCAGAAGTCGGAATAACAGAAGAGAATGTATGAGACGTTGTATGAAATCGAATGAAGCAAGAAGTGTATGCCAATATCGAGTTGTTTGGCGGTCCGTTCTCTCTGCTTACCCCCGTGGAAAACGGCGTGATGGTTAGTTAGTTAGTTAACAATAAGTAAAATATATTGGGTGTAAGCGCTGAAAACGAGGGAAATACATTGACATAAAAAACACGATACATCCATTACAGCCGGCAGACCGCCTTCGACGAATACTCATACTTTGAATTATTTTATCCAGTATATATATATATATTGATGAGGAAAGCCTAAAACCTAAAATATGAGACTTGTGTTTAGTACATTTACGAAAAAATAAGAGACATGTCACATCAGTTGACAGCACCGGAAAAATAAATAATAAAAGCTTTTAATTAAAATATTATAAACTGTTCATTTTTCTAAATAAATGAATTAAAATTATTTTATATTCGCCATTTTATTAATATGCACATATCTACATATTTCGAAAGCGCTGCTTTCTTCATCAGGAATATATTGAATAATAAAAAATAATAATGTCAAGTATAGACAAACGAAAAACACTAATATATATTATATTATTTTTTCCATCATTTTATCAATTGATTATTTTCTGAGCATTCCCAATCACTGTCCAATATGCCGGAAGGTTTTAATTACGCATGTTTTGTCCTGTAATTGAAATAATTTGAACAAACTTTTGCAAAATGATGACAATTCGAATAGAAAAACCTGTCAAAAAACTACACACAGCCATTGGTCATTGGTCATGGAGCAGTTCACGCCACTGTTATTAGCACGACTGGGATCCGGGTCTCTGCTCTAACCACAGAGAACCTGTGTTAACCTTTAGACCCGTCGTGTTTCTGCACTTCATATGGTTTTTCGGAATACATAGAGACAGCCGAAACAATAATGAAAAATAAGCGGAATGATTATTTAAATCAATATTTTTTTTGTTGATTTGTGGAAATTTAACACAATATCTTTAAATATTTAACATTGTTTAGTGTTTTTTTCGCCAGTTTACTATATTTAATGGGTGCTAGGTGGTTTTTTATTTATTAATATTGATTTTAATCTATATATTAATAGTCTTATTCCAACAGCGGTGTTATTTTTCAAGAAGTTCGATTTTGACTCGCGTTCTCTCATATCTCGCACTGCAATTGGGTCGATTACCGCGTGAACAGCATTTGTAAAGCCCGGAGTTAATTTGTTTTTCAAATAATTCGAATTTTCTCAACTTTTTCAAACATTTCGCCATTCAGTAAGGTGGACATTTGCTTGTATTGCATAAATATTTTTTATCATTTCGCTTAGTTATACATCGATTATCTTGAAAATATTACTCAAACATTGTAAAACAACACTTTTAATACAATTCTGCATTACTGTTTATGTAAGTTTTCACTTAAAGTTGAAGGTTATCGCTACAGAAAAAAAAATCCTTGATTACTTTGTATGTATGTTTTTGCTATTTTGTTCGTATCTGAGAGTTAACATTTTTATTTGTACCCCTAGCGGAATGAATGTGAAGTACATAAATAACGACTGAAAATTTTCTTATACCTACCTTATTATATTGTAGTTGTATTTTAAATCAATAGAGACGCTACACTTTTTAATATTAATTTTTATTTTCTTTAGCCTTAATTGAAGATCTACCGGGAAGAAGGGACCATAATTATAAAAAAGGTCAAAAAGTGTTGTTTTAGTGGAGGAATGATTTTTATAGCATTACGCAGGTACATTTTATCTTATTTTTGCAAAACTATAATATCTGTCTTTTTTTCTATGCGTATAAGGATATATATACGACCTCCGTTGATGAGTGGTTACGATCCCAGGTACGAATTCGGAAGTTCGCGGGTTTAAATACCGACGTCCGCAAGTAAAATTTTATTTGATCAATTTTTGTTATTTCACAATTTAAATTACTTAAAAATAACGCGGTATAATTGCAGCTCTCTCCAGAGTGGTGGATACTTTCAATATCGCCCGGATGATACACCACCATTCTGAATCAATACATTGTTGCTTGAAATTGATTTAGGAGTGTTTAGTGACCAGATATGAATTGCCAGGTACTACATCACCTTCCACTTCCTATCTCTTTCCCCTCCACATATCCTTCAGCCTTACAAGATACACCAATTGAGGATGCTGTAGTCTCACTGGCTCCAGACGGTTGCGGGTAGATGGCGCAGGAAAAAAAGTTACTCAAAATAGGAGACTCTCACAGGGTCGAACTGTTATCTCTGGGTATTAAAGCCCCAGACAAAGGTGAATAACGGATATGCGATATAGAAAACTCGAAGGATACTGTACGTAACTGCGATAATGTGATAATGTGTGAAACCGTTTTTTGCATCTCCCGAAAAAAAAGTTTTTCCATATAGGTCCGTCTTCTGGGGTTGTCTTCAATGCGTGATTTGTCGTTATTCGATTGTCTTCAAATTTGGATTTTTGATATTGGGACCGAGGGATGAAGGATTCAGGTACCTACCTATAATCTAGCTAATTTTTGCAGGCCATTTTTTAAAAGATAATTGTTTCACTCATGAATGGAGTTAAAAAAAACATTTTTTCAATTGTGACCACGTAGGTACGTGAACTTTTAATGCTATCCATAATATTATGTTTTAGTTCATGATAACCTCGAGATAAAGTTAGGTTATGATTGGTTTGGTTAGGATAGGTTTGGATCGGTTTTGTAGGAAAGTTTAGATTTATTTCTATGGTTTGGTTAGACTAGGTTAGGTTGGACTAGGTTCAGTCGGGTTGACTGAGATGTGCATATAACTTAAATTAATAATGGCGTTAACTAGGAAATAATAGTTAAAGAAAAAATAAATTCAATTACCAGTTTGCAAGAGTATAATTATTAATGTACATTTGGGAATAATAAAATGATTTATTCACCTCCGTTGGGTGCAACGGACAAAACTCTAGTACTCTATAAATATTCAATATTATTTTCGTAAAGACCTAGTCGTTATAAAATCTAGTTCCTAAAATCAATGTGTACCAACAACACTTATACAGAATAATTATTTAGAACAACACCGAATGTAACCGCTAGTTGCTCAGTACTCTACTAGCACGCAAGTACTCTCAGCTGTGCCTCGGAATAGTAATGTTATAATCCCGCCCCGAGGCGCACCTAAATATTTACATCCTCCTCCCCCCTCTTCCCACCGCCCACTCACAGCCAGCATTTGCCTCGAGTATTGTGAGAGGGCCAGAGTGTTTATATTCGAATCTCCAGAGTTTATAATTGGCTTATTGCAGCTTGGAGATCTCTAGATATACAGATAAATGTAGATTTGAATTTAAGATAATCTTCCTTTTATGTAGGTTATTGTTTCTTATGGGTTGAAGATAATTCCATCACATTAAACAATTTACGTTTTTTTCGTGTATGTGTGTTTTATTATTCATAGAAATAATGACTACCGGTGTGTCAACATTATAATTTAGTGTTTAAGTTGTTAGCATATTTGAAAAAGTATATTTCTACTCCTTACATACTATGAAACCAACTACTCTAATAAGTAATTCTCCGTATTGACCATTGAATTTGGTAGATTAAGAGATTAACCGTGCTCGTCATTCATTCAATGATATTTACCTAAACAACTGTAACATTGATAATTTCTCGGATTCACTGGCCGAATTTAAAAGGAGCATCTAGACTTCTAGACAATTATTCAAATTGCTCAATCTGCATATATATGGTATCACTTATATAATATGTAGATCACCACTTCTAACATCTACAAACACATTCACACATACACACTCACGTATATACTACCATATGTCACCCGGTAAATACATCTATAAATAGACATTACAAGGAAACGTATTAATGGTACCCACTATTTAATTAAAATTTCTGGACATTTTCTCACTGTAACCAATGTATTGTTTTATTCCTACATCAATATAAATAAAATAAACACAACATCTTGCACTTAATGATATTGTGTATTTGTATTATACATTTAAAAAAAAGATAATTAAGTTTTTTAAATTACCCTGTATTTGAACTTAGACAAAAATCGTTAACATCGTTGAACAAATTTAAGGAATAGAATAGGACCAAGATGACTTCCTTGCGGTAAATCACTAGTTAAAGCCGAACTTTAATATCGTTGATTGAAGGAATGTTGTTATACTTATTCAAAAAGTATGGATTAGAGTAGGATAAAGATAACTTCCTCGTAGTAAACTATTACTAGAAAAACACCAGTTCAAATATTGTGAAACTCTCCCTGTACAAATGTTGTTTACGAAACTCTGTGTTTTGTATAATATTAATTATATACCAATTTTTAAGCTGTCAACAAAACAGAGTTCTGAAAAAGTGTCTTGCCTCTAAGCTAAGATAATCAGACAAGCTTCTTAAGATACCGATTGATGATGCAGCACGACGATAGTAAACATATATAATATCTCCTCTAACCTCACCAGTCCTTTTGGCCGTAATAACAACCGATCACAATATCACGCTTTAGTATTCACATTATCGTAAAATTTTATGTCAGTACATTTCGCAATATTCACTGCAATTTCTAGCTTCGCAATAGAGGCGAATGCTATGAAATATAATATTACGACTGTGACGACCAGATCGGCCAACATCGATATGCAACATATACAGAACGTAACAGGACGTACCCAACAAACTTAAACCAGTGATTCCTGAGATTATTTGGAGTAAAAAATGTAAATAGAATTTTTGTAATTTTTTTTGGTTAAAATTAATTTGTTTTCAAATCCATTTTTTTACTATCGTACTCGTATGTCCTCACTGGTCACTTAGCCGAGAAACCGCCCAACTGTCCATTTCCTACTACTTTTTTTATGTTTTAAGGTGAAACAAAATAAGTCTCCGGAGGCCAAAATGCCATTTAAATTTTTACTCCAAATAAGTCCAGGAATCACTGGTTATAGTTTGTCGGGTACGTGTTATTCTGTATAGGAGGTACCTACATGAGCTCGAAATGTACATCCATTTCTGAAAACTGGTCTCCATGTGACCGAAAGTGAATCTTTCTTATCTAATAGATCCTATTAAATATATTTGTTCGTATAATATTATGATAAGTAC
Source organism: Halesus radiatus (assembly GCA_022606495.2). Lineage (NCBI taxonomy): Eukaryota > Metazoa > Arthropoda > Insecta > Trichoptera > Limnephilidae > Halesus > Halesus radiatus. The sequence continues at coordinate 104,000 of JAHDVE020001486.1, forward strand.
AAAAGTGGTATTTTAGTGAATGTAATTTCATCACGTTCTGTGTTCATTATTCTTCGATATGTGTAACTATAAATAATTACCTTATGTAGTACACAAATAGACCACTAACCTAAAAAAAAAGATTTAAAAATCCAGTGAACCGTTCGGTTCCGTTGAAAAACCCACTAATTACCGCCTTCCCTTTGTTCGGCTCCCACTTCAATACCTAAATATTCATATATGTCTGTCATTATTTTGTATCTGAAGTTAGTCTCAATATAGTCCTGACGAAGGAAGGGTACTTCCGAAACCGGTCGATAATTAGATTGAATTGAAGTGGTTTAAAACAAATTAATGTATTCATATAATAAAAAAAAAACTTTTTATGTATTACTCAAAGGAGGGTCCACTCATTCCCCGCCTTACTTCGCCACCAACTAGGCAGCTTCTGGGGCTGGATACGGAAGTCAATCTACGTCATTATTGTGGCTGCATCCGAGTGGCTCAGTTCTCCACTCAATGAGCGATGGATGCAGATGATGCGGCTACCATCATAGACGATCCCTTAATTTAATTTTCATTTTATTTTTCGTTTTCGTTTTCTTTTTCTTTTTCTTTTTCATTTTCATTTTATTTTTCTTTTTCTTTTTTTTTATTCTTTTTCTTTTAATTTTTCTTTTTTTTTTCTACTTCTTTTTCTTTTTCTTTGTCTAGTCCTTTTTTATATTTTTAGGTTTTTATTTTCCTTTTTGATTTTATAATATTCATTTTAATTTTTGAAGGTAATAAATTGTACATATGCGGCTAAATCTCATGTATTATGGGATTACACTATCCACCAAGTCCTGCTGGATTAAAATATATGGAATAAAATAAAATATATCCAGGGACAAATTAAAGTTTCAAACTGATGTCCTGTTTTAAGTCGGTTTTCCAAATGTCATAATATTTTGACTTGATGCCGTAGATTTAAAAAAAGTCCGTTCGCGCCCTACTTGGAGAAAATTACCCCCTGGTAATATATCCATCTATTATATAAAGAATAATGTCCCGGGCGGGCGGTGTTTGACTGTTTGTTTGTATACAAATCTACAGTTTTATTTCGAGCCTGATGAAATTTTGCACACTTGACTTTTGAAACAAGAGGAAGGTTACTGTCTACACAAGATTTCGAAAAACCACCCCTCCTCTCTTTCCCACCCCTTAAACTAGAATTTTCCAACTTCTTGAAAAAATTTTGAACACTTGACATTCAAAATAAGCAGAAAATTCCTGGGTAGGGTTAGGTATAGGGTAGGTGTAGGGATAGGGGTAACACATTACAACTTCAAAACTTTACTCAAAAAATGCCCTCGAAGTCAACAAATTGAACTACCTTTTTTATTTATTTATTCTTGTTGGTTTGAAGTTTAATTTGTAGAACTCCCTTTTAATTTAAAGTTTTTTTAATAAAGCTATTATTAATTAATAAAATAAAAAAATTTGTTTACACCACTATATAAAAATACATTTCGACAGAAATGCTGTCATCATCAAATGTTAAATCAATGACAGCATTGCTGTCGAAACGTGTAGGGATATTTATGTATTTTTATAAAGAGGTGTAAACAAAGTACATTTTTTAATTAATTAATTAATTAATAATGACGCCACAAAGTTACCAATCGTTTGAAGAAATTATTCATTGAAATTAAAGGTTAACCTAATGAAGAAAAAAAAATTTCTGCTGTAGACTAAACGTGCTTTTTGGTAAAATTCCCGTAATGTGAATGCTGCAGAGTCCAGGCAGAATTATAAGCACGCCTAGCCTAATTTACTATTTTGATAATGTTTATATGATGACTGCTTAAGGTGAACTGAAGCTAGAAGGTAAAATTAGGCTAAGTTCGACCGAGGCTAATGCGTCTTACAGACTCCTTAAGCCTTCTCAGATTTCCCGGAATTCGCTAACATTGGAATGGATTGCCTTATGAATTAAGGCGTGTAGCTGGAAAAGACGTCTGAAAATACATTTGAAGTGCACCTCAGATAATTGATTACTGCTCAGTATAAGAGTGTTTAATAATAGTATGCAATCTATATATATATATATATATATATATATATATATATGTAAGTTTGTTTGTTTGTTTGTCCTCAATTTCCTGAAAATTACTGGCCCGGTTTCGCTGAAAATAGCACAGTTTGTTCTTATTAGTACCCGGAAAGTTTAGAAAGTAGTTTGAATGAAATCCAATATGTAAAATTGTTGCTATAACGTTTTGAAATTAGTATGAAAAACATTGAACCCGCCATATTTTATTTAGGTAAGCCCATAGATATAACACTCTGGTTAGTCACAGATTGCATATTCAAAAGAAGAAGGTTTTTTTGGGTAGAATACTTAAGAACTTTATGAATTAGATATATTTTGGAAATATAAACCTTTGGAATGAAATGAAATATTCAAATGAATGTTTCTTTAATTGGAGATAGTTACTTTCGCTGTCAAGTCAATTATGGCACCCTAATAACAAGTAAGAATTCACAACATCATAACTTTATATAAACCCGAGCAAGGCCGGATACACATCAGCGAGTATATTATAAAATGTAGGTAGATCTTCTAGGGGTTAACAAATAAATTATGGTTTGAAGCATAGAGCAAGTAAACTGTTGAAATCATTGAAGTCAGAATGAATAGTCATGCATTAGGTACCATTTCGACGGCTGTAGGCAATGGTCACCCATTCAGGCACCAGTCTAGTTCACTACAGTCCACGTTTGTTTCACGTGAAGTGAACTGCGGTAAGCAATTATAAACCATTTATAAAATGATCAAAATAATTACTCAATATTCGGTTTTTTGTAAACAATCCGAAACTTTTTTATTTATTTGCTCTTTTACTTAAATTGGTGGTACTTCTAGTTCGCCACTCCTTATTTAATCTCTATGTATTATTTGCTCTGTGGTTCGAATACCCACTTATGGAATGTAGTGGCACTATTGCAACAAACTGGTCAGATCCTTTTCTTAAAACAACTGAATCAAATTCAAACAAATTATGTACAGGTATGTTCAAATTAAACTCCTTTGTTGGAATATTTTAAGTGAGCTGGATTATTAAAAAATGGATAGCATTTTCTTTCTGGAATTTCTGGGTGAGCAACCCGATTTTCAGTTCGCAATGCCTTCAGTTTGGAAATGTCTGTTGTCAAAAAAATTACACTAAAAACCACGTTGTTTGATAAGAATTTTCCAAAAAATGATTTTAGTAAAAGAAAAATGATTTTAATAAAAGCGTGTTAAAATTTCGAGAAACTCCTCTTCTGCTAGTAAAACTATTGTGTATGTAAGAAACGTGTACTGTAAATATTTAGGCACCGGCACACAGGGATGCATCACTATTGTGATTCGCTAGGTGTTTGGATTCCTACTGAGAAAGGTGTTTGGTATTTTCCAAGTGGAGATGTCGTGGCCCGGAGCGTACTTGATTTGTAGCACCGGCCAGAATGATTGATCGCTTGAGGTGGTGTCAGCTGTCATATGAGCGAGGTTTGCTGCGTATCCGGGGATGGCTTTAGGGTCGGACCAATCGCTGCAAGCTCGTAAGTAAGCTGGGTGGCTGACGCCCTCAGGTTGCAGCATATCCGGGGATGGCATTAGGGTCGGACCGGTTGCTGCAAGCTCGTGGGTAGGCTGGGTGGCTGTCGGGCTCAGGTTGCAGCATATCCGGGGATGGCTTTAGGGTCGGACTGGTTGCTGCAAGCTCGTGGGTAGGCTGGGTGGCTGTCGGGCTCAGGTTGCGGCATATCCGGGGACGACTTTAGGGTCGGACCGGTTGCTGCAAGCTCGTGGGTAGGCTGGGTGGCTTTCAGGCTCAGGTTGCGGCAATACGGGGACGGCTTTAGGGTCGGACCGGTTGCTGCGATCTCGTAGGTAGGCTGGGTGGCTTTCACGCTTAGGTTTCGGCATATCCGGGGACGGCTTTAGGATTGGACTGGTTGCGGCAAGCTCGTAGGTAGGCTGGTGGTTGTCGGGCTCAGGTCGCGGCATATCCGGGGACGGCATTGGGTTCAGACTGGTTGCGACAATCTCGTAGGTAGGCTGGGGGGAGTGAAGATCTCTCACTTGATGAAAAGAGCAGTTTGGGTAGAGTGGAGATCTCTCACTTGGTGAGGAGAGTAGGTCCGGGTAGATTGAAGATAAATGATGATTGTCGATTTTTACGAGCGTTATAGTGTAGATGTTACTTGGTCGGAGTCGTGAACAGGAATAGCCGCGCGTGCCACGTGCATGGTCTTTTATAGGGCGAGCGGAGGTATTTTTCGGAAGATTTTACTTGAACCTGTTGTTATTGACTTGTTTCTCTCGGGGGTCGTTCAACTCACATATTTGTTGTTTTGCTAAAGTTTTGCAGGTGGCACAAGTAGTGATTTATGGGTTTTTTGTTATGTCAGGTTTGTTTTTCTCGGGGGTCATTCAACTGACGTGTTGTTATTTTTGTTTGCGTTTTTGAAAGGCTTAAGTTTATTTATCATACCCACGTTCGATATAGTGTATAATATCTTATTTTGAAAAAACATTAATACTTTCTCAATAATCGGAATCATTTACGAGTTTGGGAAAGGATTTGTTAGATTAGGTTAGGTTAGGTTAGGTTAGGTTAGGTTAGGTTAGGTTAGGTTAGGTTAGGTTAGGTTAGGTTAGGTTAGGCTTTCAAAATGATTCCGGATGATACGAGTAAATTTTTTTAATTGGTAAACAAAGTCGTTTTTACATTACTGTGCTCATCTATTCGCTTGTATATCCATGGTTAAAACCGACACTCGGTAGTGCAGTGGAATATAAGGTTCCAGCAGCAACCCTCGTAACCCACTCCTGCGCCCGGCGAACCGCCAGCCGCCAGCCCTGGGCGGGGCGGTTGGATTTTACTGAGGAAATAGAAAACATCTCTGAATATTTTATGTGGCGTTTTTCGCGTTTTAACCGAAATCAGGGCTGAGGAAAGATTTATTGAACGTTTATGTAGAGGAGAAAGTGTAGTTTTTTATTATTTCGCCCATTATTTATCACTTTATTATATTAGGAGAAACTGGTGTAGAAAGCAAAAGTTTTGTGGATGCTAAGAAATTAATTTTCAAAATATTTTATTTATGCGAACAGTTTAGCAGGCGCCGTAAATATGAAATAAACAGTATTTTGGTATAAATAAATAGTGTAAATGAGAAATATTTACATAAGAACAGAATAAGTCAATTTAAATTATTTGTACTTGTTTATACTGATTTTGTCTTTATAAATGAGATGACAATACAACAACAAATAATATGGACGTGTTCTTTTCCAATAGTGAAAAAATGATTTTATTATAGGAAAATGAAACTTGTTCGTGACGACCTGAAGGACATTGAGGATATGGAGAGACAAAGAAAAGCGATATCCGTTAGAGCAGGTATGCCGTCAAGGCGTTTTCACCTTTGCAGCGCAAACATCAAAATAATGCTGTTCAACACATTCTGCACATCTTTATCTATGTACGTCAGAATTGTGGGTGCATTACACCGAATCTCAATGACAAAAGACAAAACTCATCTATTACTACTATTCCGCCTACAGAGATACTGCAGCGCTACAGAAATTATCCTGGAACGACGAGTGCTCTCTTTCAGGGCACTTCTCCGCCACCGCATGGGAAGCCTATGGTGTAGAGTACGCCAATCCAAGAATACCATCATTACTGCCACGGCTGCATGGATGGAGTCTCCCCTGATGGCCATTTGGAGACATAAAATATCAAATATCCACCATAAACTTGCTCATTTTTTTGTGAATGAACTTATTTCGCATATTTTACTCAGTAATATTTTTCAATATTTTATTTTTTCCTCTTACACCTACCTACAACACCTGTAACACGTATTGGTATTTATTTGTTTATATTATTATCACAAATTGCATTACAATACCCCTGCATATCTTGGAGTAAAAAAAATAAATTATTATGCAGAGTACACATCTTATCAATGATTTGGATCTGTATAGCCAATCCTTTCAGTTTAAATGGATCATAAACCATATAGCGTATTATCGGGTACACTAACTTCGAGAAGTGCCACTAAATGAGAGTAGAATTAAAAAATATATATTTTGATATTCGGTTCTATTTGGTTCTAACATTCTAACCAGAAAACTATTCAAAACGTTGGATTTTCGATTTTTTTAAAATTATAATTTTTATTACATTATCATACGTTTTTTCTAAAATGGAAAAGTTTAACAGATCCGTATCATTTATAAAACGCAATCTCTGTCGACTATTTTTTTCAATGAACGATAACTTGTGTTTTTAGACGTTCTTTTTTATTGACACCTCCGCATAATAATAATAATAATATTAATATTTTATCATTTGTATAGCGCCATTTTTGTGAAAAATCACCTACATATATATTTTTTCCAATACTTTATCTTATCACTTAGCCAATAATTACTACTTATGGGTAACAAATCACATTCACTGGTTCATCGATCTGTAATTCCAAACTATATGTACAATGCATTTGACCCGTGAACGTGATGCAAGTTAAATTTTACAGGTTTTTATTTTATGTATAGGAAGATAATATTATACAGGACTATACTTACCTGGCAGGTCACTTGGGATATAGTATATTTGCGCACGTTCCAGACTGGAAAATACTCTCAGTATCGCCCTGGTGAAAGACATTCAGAGTTGAAACGTTGCTTGAAATGGCTTTTACCCATGTTTGGTGACCAGATCTGAATAGCACCTGGCTATTCAGATCTTCAGCTTTTCCCCACCTTCCTCCTACCATTCTCCTTCCCCCCACCCCAATACCTTCAGCCTCACAATATTCCACAATTGGAGATTCCATAATCTCACTGGCTCCAGACGGTTGGGAGCAGTTGGGACTCTTCTGTGGTCCTGCGGTCTTCTGCGATCAGTGGCTGAGTTGGCATCGCTTTTTGGTCGCACCAAGGCGTCGTGAGTTCATTTTCTCGGCTGGCTAAGTCCTAGATTACTACACAAGCAACATCTTCCGCTTACTGTGATGGTAGTAGGAGATTTTCAAATATTGTCAGGTTATTCGTAACCAGGAAATATTTGTCTTTCTTTAAATAAAAAAAATATATTTATATACCTAGGCTCGTTTATAAGTAACTAAGGAGGTTGTGAAAGAGAAGTTAAAAAAAGAATTTGCTTAACAAAAGACGTCGTGAGCAAATTGCAAAAGATAAATAGTATAGAGTGACAGAGGTATAACGAAGACCACCAAGGTGAGACTCGTCCGGGCGCCGATTTCCTTTACTGTGTGGAAAGATGGACACTCAGAGCCAGCGAAAGGAAGTAGATAGACGCTTTGGAAATGTGGTGCTGGAGGAAAATGCTCAGGATTCCATGGACAGACAGACGCATAAATACATCAATTTTGGAAGAGCTTAGCATCCGCAATAGGCTATCAACTGTCTGCCTACAGTGTATCCTCAGATTCTTTAGACATGAATTCGGTATCCGTCGCTCTCCACGCAGCGCAGAATTGTGAGGAGAGGAGAAGCCTTGTGCACGAGGGAGATTAGAGTGGGGGGTCACGATCTTGAGCAATGAGGAAGCGACTCAAGAAGATGAAGCATTCTAACTATTCGCTAAATATAAAAATAAAAATAAATGGTGCAAACAATCTGATATCTTGTATAATTTATCGATATTTAAAAGCCTCATAGCTCCTAACAGTAATGACATCACGAGCTGAAAAAGTGACATTTTATTATAATTCAAGACAGAATGTGCGAATTTCAGATCGCAAGAGCACATTTGTCGAGAGTGTGTTCTGCTTCATGATATGCTTTTCTGTATTACAGTTAATGCTAGGAGTTACTACTAGTTTTAAACCCTCACGGATATATTACAACTCCATAGCTAGTGATAGTTGCATGGCCCTAGAAATTCCAGACAGAAACATTATTAAAATTTTACTTCACTAGAAATCACCGTTTGAGACTAGTTAGTTGCCGATATAAATATGGGTTATGGAAAAGATAATTGTAATGAATTTCCTTAATTATTCAACTCTTTCAACCCTCAAAATTAAGTGTAAAATATTGTAATATAATATGTAACCCTTTTTCCCAAAACCATAAAAATAATCCACCGATCAATAGAGTCTTAGTCCTTGACTACATTACTTCTCGAAGTAAAGTTCCCACACATTTTATCATAATAAAAACGCAGACCTTTCGCGAAGGAGTACCTTCCCGAAAAACTGATGACGGTGCTAAATCAAAGGAGAGAAAAAATCACTCCGACTCTGTCGCCGTGAGGCTAAAAGTAGAATTTCTTATTTTCATAAAAAATGATGGAAACGGGTTAACTCCCCTTGAGGTGGAACCTTATTTCTTTAGGTGCTGCTCGCTCCCTCGGCGTGAGAAATGCCGCCGTATATCTGCTGTACCTACTCACAGAAGTGGGGAAGTGTAGAAACTGTGGAACTGTGGAAACTTTGCCTTTGAATGTTGGGAAGTAGTTTTATGTGATTATATTTTTTTTATATCATACTTGTATCGCCCGGTGTAGGCCTGAATTCAACTTAGAGGGGGGATATTTGAAAGAAGGCTATTATTTACTGCTCACCAGGATTATGCAGAATTGTGTAGATAAAGTGTATTACTGTATTTACTACGGTTTTGACGATACTAAATTTGGGAACTGGGGATCAGCCATGTTCAAAGCTAGATCAGCCAGGGGTCAGTATCTTTTCGCTATTCCTTTTGACCTCCGTGGGATGGAAATACGACCCTTAAATCCCAAGAGTTACGAGTTTGATTCCGGTCGTGGATTTTTACATTTTATTTTTTTATTTATATGTGTTATTTGACATACGCATTAAAAATAATAATATAAAGTAACTATACATACTTATGACCCGTACCAACGTGAAAGGTAGTATCGTCCTGGTAAGAGAAATCAATTTAGAATCGAAACATCGCATTGTAGGAAAATGCTTGAAGTACCTATATTCCTTCATTATTTCCTTCAATCCTGAATTCCCTAAATGGGGTACTGAAGTTAAACAGACTCCTGACAGTTGGATCTCTTGTTAGTTTAACTAAGGTTACATAATATTATTTTAGATGTTTGTGTCATAGATGCTCGCAAGCGAAAAAGTATGATTGCAGTGATCTATAAAAGCGTATGCATGGTTAGTTCATCCTGTCTTGTTCTTTGGCTACTGACACATAATAAACTCTAGTACCGAATCATTTAAAACGAAAACAAAAAAATTTAAAACAAATTTAATAATGTTATAATTATATTCTGCAAGTATTTTAGTTTAATTTTTATTATAGTTACAGCTGTTTCGGGCTTCGAAGCCATTTTTAAACAGTGATTAGGCCACATTGAGACGACTTCCTAATACGATTTTATTTACCCTTTCCCAATTTTTAATAATTTTTATGGTGTTTGAAATGATTCATTCATATTTTTGGTAAAATCGATTTACTTAGAAATCAATTGTGATAATTAGTTTTTCTATTATGTGAGGCACTTACAGTTGAAATCTGTTTTCTCCACTTTAAACGATGGCAGTTTTTTTAAAATTGTTTTATAATGACGTGAATGCCAATTAAGTCAATGATTTTAAATGTGTTTGGTTTTAATGTTGAACGTTAATAAATAAAGTAATTAATTCTTCTCCACTTCTTGGTATTTTCATGACACTTAAATATTATAATTCCTTAAAATAATTCAGGGATGTACCAAACACATTTAAATTTATTGTCATTAATACGATTCACCTGATTATAAGACAATTAGGAAAGGCTGCTATCATTAAATGCGGGCGAAACCGATTTCAACTGTAGGCACCTCCCAGAATAAATAATATAATTATCAACATAGATTTTTAAGTGAATTGGTTTTTACCGAAAATTTTAATAAATCATTTACATCATCATAAAAATTGGGTAGGGGTAAATAAAATCATATGAGTAAGTAGTCTCTAACCACTTTTTGAAAATGGCTTCGAACGCCAAAATAACTGTAAATAACTAAAATACTGGCAGAAATTAATTATAACATTATTAAATTTGATTTAATATAAATTAAAAAGAAATAATGAAATGTAGTTCTACCATTCAGAATTGAAACGTTGCTTGAAATGGCTTTTAATCGTGTTTTACCCACAGATCTGAATAGCCAGGTATTTCCCCACCTTCCTCTTTTCCTTCTTCTTCCCCTCTCTAATATCTTCCGCCTTACAACATCCCCCAATTGGGGATACCATAGTCTCACTGGCTCCAGACTTTTGCGGTATTTTTATAAAATAAACATGGTTAACGTAATTTTTTTCCGACTCTTAATATTTATAAAAAAATGATTAGTAAAAAAAAGTTAGATTTTCAAGTTTTTGTAGCTCCCCTCTCTTTATAATGGAAAAAAAAGTTTCTAGCCCGCTCTGGTTAACGTAAAAATCTACCTGCTGCGTTGCAAGTTTCGACATGATAATCCTTAGTATCGTTTGTCGTTGTGTACATCCTATTCCACGCTCGGTCGGAGCCGGCTACCGGTAAGCAGGTTCAAACCTGCCATGTTTACCCTCTCACCCCTAAAGGGAGGGGTCGAAGAGTCTTGGCGCAGGAATCCTCCCCTAAGTGATTTCCAAGTTGCATTAAGCGGTTCTTCCAACTTGAAACGCGTACTTTATCAAAGTTGGCCACCCCTACTCTCATAGAATATAACAATATCTGACTTATTTTTACAAACCCCCTTCTGCACAAAAGAATGCGCCTTTGAGAAATGGGATCACTGTTGACTTTGAGGGAGAGATTTGAAGCATTATTGCTATTTGTATTCACTTACTTACCCGTTCAACTAATAAATCATTTCAATATTCATCAAATTAGTTGTCTTAAATAATATTGATCATCATTATTGGAAGAATAACTATATACATTAATCGAGAATTGAACTTTTGAGTTCAAATAACACGACTAATCTAATACAGAATTCTTGAGCGAAACCAATTTTATTATTATCCCCGTAGATATATTTGATTTTAAGTTGACAGATGAACACCCGTGATCCGTATTGATTCCCATAATACGGAATGTACCTCAAATTCTGTATGTAAATTAAAATATTATTATAAGGTTTAAAGCGTTTTAAAAGACTAGATGGCTTTCATTTGACATTATTGTGAATATGAATTACCAAAATATGGCCTTTGCAAGAAAAAAACGTTTAAATAACCCAGCTTTGTGCCGTATCTCACTATTTACGCAAATGTCAAAGGGAAACTCTTACGAGCACCTAAATTAAATTAAAGTGATTTGTCAGATTTATTAATATTATTCATTTATCCTGAGTTTTTACAAATGTTCTTATTTATGTGTTACAAATTAATCAATATCGATATAATGAAGGGCAAAGCTTCAAAAACTTCATTATAATTAAAAAATGAAATTTAACTTTAAACACTCTGGGGACGCCTGGTAAAATTTGACTGATCCGTGGATAAGGTGGCATCACGTCTGGGTCTTGGGTCTCTGGGTTGCGTGAAATTGAACCCAGGCGTCGTGGGTTCAATCTCCTTCGCTGGCTCCTCCATCACGACACAAGCAACATTATTCGCTTACTGTGATGGTAGTAGGAGATTTTCAATTATCGTCAGGTTATTCATAACCTGGAAACGCCGTCTCTAATTAAAAAAAAAAAACAAAATATTGTAATTAATTTCTTTAGTAGATTTGTAATCACTTTGTGGCGATATTATTAATAAATTAATAAAAATATCTTTGTATACACCCCTTTTTAATACATAAAAATCTACATGTTTCAGAAGCAAAGCTCTCATCATAATGATAAACAATGTACTACAGTATACTGTTTATCCTCATGAGGGAAACCCTGCTTCTGAAACATATAGATATTTATAAATTAAAAAATTGGTGTATAGAAAGATATTTTTAGTAATTTATTGTAATTAGTATTTAAATTAACCTCATTTTCAAGCAAACCTACCTTTTAACGCTTTCCGGGAATGCAAATTAGAAAGGTAACAGGTACAATATTGGAATAGTGCCAATTACGTGCCAATTTACTCTAGAATTTGCGAAAACAACCTTTTGATACAGACAACGATATAAATATTCTCCTACCTGTGTATTTATGCCGAATAATATTGAAGAATTTACATAAATGGAAAGCAGTTCCCAATTTATATCGCAGATATTCGAATCCCAGACGTCTGGCTCTCATGTACATACTTGAAGGGTATACAAGCGATTTCCCAGCTGAAGCCGGTATTAGTCACGTCATTGCCTTAATTAGAAACGCATTCCTTGTGCATTCGATTACCCCCAGAAAATGATGTGGTAATGTCTCCAAGGGATGGCAACGTGCTCATTGAAATTTAGCCTGATTGAATGTGAGGGTAGATGGCCAAACTATAATTGAATTGATGATTATTAAAACCCTCTTTAAGGAACAAAATAAAAAAATAAAAACATTAAAAAAACATTAGCGCACATTCTTGAGACTCTAGTTAAAAAAATCACGACGAGTTTGTGGAGTGTATTGGGTGTTTCATTCCGTGCTTCGAAAGCTTCTTCCACAGCGAAGAACTCCTCATGACATAAGAAGAAAAACTCTAGGGTTAATGTTTTTTATTCTGAGGAAAGAATGTATATTTTAGAGGATTTTACATATTTCCACAAAATGACAGCCACTGCGCTTCACGCCTAGTCAATTATTTATCATCTTGATTAACAATAAATAATTGTTTAATTTATTCAGAACTAAAAAATACGAATTCTAAGGTCAAATACGAATACCTTTATACAATTTATCGAGAAAACACTACTTTAAATTTCGGGATAACTCAAGTAGATACCTGAAAATTAAGTCAACTAAATGAATTATTTTATGTCAAAATTAAGAGATCTGAACATGAAGTCAACAACGCTAAGCGATAAGACAGAAGGGTGGCCACTGCAGAAAAATGTGTCTACAAAAAGAAAGCACACAGATAATTTTATTCAAAATTGAAGGAAGCCAGAGAAAAATCGAGAACGATGAAACTTTTTTAGGTCTCTGTATCGATTATATACACAATTTACCCCTGCCCATGATTCGAGTACAAGAATTATTTTTATTTGTGACAGCTGGGCGTTACAGTTTTCTGTATTCTCAGTATGGAAACTGGGAAGAAAATTATTTTTCTCTCCCACGAGGGTACTACTAAAAAAGGACTCTCATTTTAAGACATAAATACTGTAAGGCATAAACTAAAAATGTTATCTTATTTTCTCACAACTGTAAAATAAAATTTAAAAAAAAAAAAAAAAAACATTATACCAGATTTTATCAGGACGGCTTTAGTTAATAATTAACGATTTGAAAAAGTTCAGCACATGTTTCTCACTCAAGGCCATTCTTTTTTACCGCGTGACACGCTGACAGGGCATTCGGAGTTATCAAAATTGCTATTAATTGTTTTTGTGTTTAATGCGTAGAACTCCATTTAATTATTATAAAATTTTTATGTAAATCAAATTTAATAATGTTATTATTAAGTTCTGCAAGTATTTTTAGTTTTTTTTTTATTATTGTGACAGCTGTGTCGGCGTTTAAGGCCATTTTCGAACTGTGGTTAATCCATATTGTGACTATTTATTTATATGATTTTATTTACTACTACAGGGTTACGGGTTTTTAAAAGTAATAATGATCTACTATCGGTAAAACCGATTTAGTTAGAAAACAATTAAAATTCTAAATTCTGAGAGGTTTTCATTTATAATGTGTTTCCTCGTATTAAACTGATTGTTTACTTAATTGATTTATTTAAATATGTTATATTGTTTTGATAATGTGAACACACTGAGAAGCCGTGAATATATAATTTTCGTTACTTTATTAATTAATGTTATATTAGGATCATTCGTTCGTATATTAATTTCTAATTGTTCTAATAAATTTAATCTAAGACACTTTCTTTCTATATGTGAGGGTTTAGGTTTGTTGTTGTCAAGCGGGACGTGATTATTTACTAAGAGATGTTCTACGAATTTTGAAGAAGTGCTTTTATGTTTATAACATCGTATATATTCTTTGAATCTAGTTGAGAAAGCCCTTCCCGTCTGCCTTATATAGATAGCGTTGCAGTCAGTGTGGTCACATTTTAATTCGTATATGCCACTATTATTAAGTTTAGGATTTTTAATTTTTGAGGTTTTTTAGGCTTATTCCTATATTATTATTGGTTCTGAAAGCTATATTTAAACCACTTTTTTTTATTTCTTTTGTAATTTTTACAGATATTGGACCGAGAAATTCCAGACATGCAAATTTTTCTAGTTTATTATTATGTATCGGATTTATTAAATTGATTTTATTTTTATATTTCTTGCTTTTTATAATTTTTTCAATGTTATTTGCCTCAGCCGTTATTAACCGCGATTATTTTTATTGTTTCCCTTTATTTTTCATACGCTATTTTGTCTAGAGGGATATTGATGAGCCTGTGTGCCATTGAATGGTAAGCTGATAATTTATGAGACGAAAGATGAGTTGAGTTTGCATTTATTATTGTATCTGTAAAAGTTGGTTATTCACTAGTTCTAACGAATTTTTGACGCTGCAACATGGTGAAAAATTTGTATATTTTTTGAAGATGAAGTTAAGTCTTTTTGCCAAGTTTGTTGTAGGAGCGTTAATGAAAGATACCACGGGCCTTATGCGATACAACGGGTAATAGAACTAGTGAATAAAATTAAAATTTTGATCTTCCGCATAACTGTCAATTAAGCTTACCATTCAATGGTATATAGGGTCATTAATATCCCTCTAGACAAAATAGCGTATGAAAAAGAAAAGAAAACAATAAAAAAACAATGGCGGTTAATAAAATTTAAAATGAGTTAGAAGGTACGTACTTACCTATGATGTGATATCTTTTTTTTTGTATTCCTCAATTTTTTATCATAATTTGATATAATCATAATGTATATATGCATCCGTAAAAGTGTGTGAAAAATGAATTATGCAAGCAATGCATCTATGTAAAAAAACTATTTTACGGAAGAAAATATATATGTACAATTTACGGACGAACGCACCAAGGAAATCGTTTTGTTCACTTTCAATTATTAAAGCTCAGCGAAACCGGTTGGCAAAAACATAATAAATTCGTGGTTTATAGCAAAGTGTTTGTTTTATTTAATATGATGTCAAACCACAAAGTGATTGCTTCTTATGTAAATAATATTAATATTAATAGAAAGAGCCTTTATTTGCAACAACAGCTTCAATATGCCGTGGTGTGATTGCTATTGGCTTTCTTGTGGATTCTGACAACTCTGGGTTATGGTGTCAGATCCTAATAATCTTTTCTGTAAGATATTTCTCACCGGAATTGTCAACTAACGTTAAATTGAATAGACTTTACTTAGAATAGAACGCGCTCATTATATAATAAAGATAACATTGTATTAAAATATTCACATGTGAAATTAAATCCATCGGTTTATAAAAAAAAATTACATTTTCAAAAAAAATGTGGTTCTTATGTGATGGCCATCCTCTGTAAATACACATAGCTCGTGGTTGAATCTCTAACTGGAAAACAGTAGCGACTCTATAAATTAAAAATATAACTACAATAGAATAAGGCTGATATAAGAAAAATTTCAGTCGTTATTTATGTAGTACACATTCAATCCGCTGGGCAGCGCCATAAAGATGGCAACTGTTAGATATGAACAACATGGTGAATACGTAAAAAAAAATTGTCCTTGATTGTTTTTCAAGTGTGATAACTTTTAACTTTAAGTAAAAACATACTTTAACAATAATGAAGTATTATATTAAAAGTGTCGTTTTACAATGGTTGAGCAATATTTTTAAGATCGAAGCTCGAATTAAGCCAAATCAAGAGCCCAAGGAAATGTACCTGACTGAAGCCGAAATGTATGAAAAAGTTGAACAGATCGGCAAATTCGAATGCTTTTTGAAAACAAATGAACTCAGGCGATCCACCTAAAATTCCAACGAAATCCCGCGCTCCTTATGCAGGTGGCGACAAGGTTGAAAGTCCCGCTTAACATCGGCCGCATGATTCGATTTACGCAAAAAACCATCACCAAATGCGTGTTCTATTCTATTCTGTAAAACTCAGAGATAATTATTAAAATATTTTACAGTTATATTCTAAAAAACTTAATTTACCACAGAACAATACGACAATATCGGAAAAGGGGTTCGTAAGTAGGAGAGTTTGCGCTTTAAACATTTTTTGAATGTCCGATACTTCATTTTTTTCTAGGCTTATAAAAAGACACACCAAAAAAGTGACCAGTTGTACGAAAGGCCAAGGTGTGTTCTCAGTATTTAATTAAATCATCTACAATATTTCTAGGCCATCAAATTCTCAAACCGAAAACACATGATTTTGCATTACTTCCCATTACATCGGCTTAATGCAGTTCAGGCGGTAATGGACCCCGTTGGAGAGCGAGATGTGGGAAAACTGAACTTTTAAAAATCTCCGCTGTTAATTTAATTTGAGTATTAATATTAATATACAAGGTGTTCGAGGTAAAGTGCAGTAACTTCGCAAGGATATGTACATGATTGTACCAGTAAAAATAATAATACATTTTTTCGAAATTCCAAAGTTTAATGGTTAAAATCCTTCTGATTAAAAATATTTTGAAAGTGAAAAATAATTTGGTTTTATTTGTATTAAGTGTAAGTGTGTGATAGTCTAGCCACATTTTGGCTTTGTTTAAAGGGACTTCTGTTTTCTTGAATGTGTCTGCTCAATGTTTTCCATTTAATAAAATAACAGTATCATCTGCAAAACAAATAGCAAAGCACTTCCCAACAACCACCTCTTCACATATCCTTACCCTCTCCACTGGCATCGTCCAAATATTCCTAAAATTGAAGATGACGTTTTTCGGAGGACTACGGGCAGATAGTATCTTTATGCGGTAATCTCAAAAAATATATCGTGCTTGGCTTGAAATCTAGAGCACAAAATGAGTACACTATTTACAGAGTGGTAGATACTATGTACTCTGACGATCGCCCTGGTGATCGGAATCGAAACTTTGCATAAAATTAATGTAGCCATGTTTGGTGACTAGATCTGAATAGCCAGGTAATTCTCAACCTTCCTCTTTCCATTCTCCTTTTCTCTCCACCCATTTCACAACGAACACCAATTGGGGATGCCGACTGAATAGATAATACAAGATATAACTTTTCCACGTCATTTTGAAAGAAACCCTCTGTACCTTTTGATTCTAGCCATAAAAGTAATCAAAATGCACTATTTATCTCTATCTCATTTTCTCTGCCTGACATCGTATATCGCTATTTCCATTTGATCGAAATGAAAATTTCATACTGATGATGAAACGAATTACATATTTTTGAAATTTATGATCAGAATGGTCAGACTGTTGGATCACGAAACACGCCCATATCACAATTTTTGTTTTCTTCTTTACTATATGGGGGCATCTTTATTTATGCCATAGACCAACAGGCTCCAGACCAAATGAACGAATAAATTAATTTAAAATTTAAAAGATGTTTTGTTTAAACCACTATTTAATAAATAAATTATACCATCACCTAATAAATTAGCAAACATCCAAACCAAGGAAAGGTACTAAATGATGCAGAAAAAACATCATGGAAAAATAACTTAATCTCGGAATACCCTGTCACAGAGGCACCCTTTTCAATTTGACATATCGAGTACAAGTCTATCTCTATAATATACATTGCATCCTGACGAGGGAATCATTGGTTTCGATAAATTATGTATTAATTAATTGATAAACTAAAGTTCTTAAAAACTTAAGACAAGATTTTTGTGCATAGCGCAAAGGGTAACAATTATTATTTTTATAAACAATAATTATTAATCTAAAACACTCATCCAAATTGAAAAAACCTTCCGAGCAAAGATAAATGTCGCCGGCAGGTTTACAGGTGAAAAATATAATAAAAACAGTAATTATTGAATGGAACACTAGTATATATTGATTAACTTGGCGGGTTTGCGATAAGCTGACGTAGCTCAACGGTAGAGCATCTAACCGGACATTAGAAGGGTGCGGGTTCGAGTCCTGCCGGCGACATTTATCTTTGCTCGGAAGGTTTTTTCAATTTGGATGAGTGTTTTAGATTAATAATTATTGTTTATAAAAATAATAATTATGTATTAATTTATTTAACAGTGGTTAAAACCAAATAATTTTTAATATTTCCGGAAAGTGAATTTGAAATGGAATAAATTATTATTGTAAGTTTCAAGCTTAAGTCCCCCAAGAAACTTATAAAAACACTGTATTTTTAAACATTGAAATGAATTGTTTGCTGGCAGGCGTATATACGGAATATGAAATGGAATACATTATTATTTAAGTTCTTCAAGAAAGAATGTTAGTTTTACATTAACATATTGTATTTTTATAAGTTTCTTGAGGGATTTGAGCTTTAAATCTACAGTAATATTTTATTGAATTTTATATTTCGTGTGTATACCCGCCAACAAACAATTCATTAAAATAGTTAAAAGTATTAGGTGCTAAAAAAATAATTACTGGCCATCTGTTAGCGCGTTTTACGTTTCGTTTACCCTTTAGTATTTTGTCAGGCGGTATTCAGGCATTTTTCTCCCTCCCTGTTCCCTAGTAGGACCTGTTACCGATTCCCTTGATGAAATGCAATGCCCCCCCCCCACTCTCCACTTCTAATGTTTCCTCATACCGATCCATCTCCGTCGGGTTTGGAGTGATATCCTCGAGACTGATGGCCGAATCCTTGGCCAATCCTTGGGGTGGATTTAATCTAATCGTATATCGTATAATGTGTTTTGGATTTTCAGGATGTGGGAAGAGTGAAAGGGCGTGTGAGAGAATTGATTAAGGGAGAAAATCCGATAGGTGAAAAGTAATTAATGCAGTCGGTGTTTTCATTTGTATCGTAATGTATTCTGGTCGGAAAATTAATTGTTACTCTTTCAATCATTGTTAATGTGCATCATTTCATGTTAACGCGCAGTGATTATAGGAAAAAACGAGAACACATTTTTTATTGTCCCATTTTTGCGTCAAAGGTTACTTTATGAAGTTAAAATAAGTTAGAACTACAGTTATAATTAAAAGTGTTTTGCACTAGGCGTTATAAAATTTACTTTAATTCGTATCAATAAATGTATTTTTGATCTCGCGTGCTCTGGTAAACTTCGAACTTGTAGAATAAACGTTAAGAGTAAAGTTTATTGGCAATTCACAAATTTGTCGTGTTGAGTTAGGCTGATTTCATCCATGTAGGGTGCCAGTGTTAAGGAACGAGCCCCACTCTAGAGCGGCAGTGTTGTGAATGGGAGCAGAGAAGCGGCACCCCAAGCTGGCGCCAGTGTTGAGGATGGGAGCAGAGAGGCGGCCCCCTAAGTTGGCGCCAGTGTTGATAATATTAAAGCACGTTGGAGCGCCAGTGATATGAACTGACACGTTGGGGACCAGTGATATGGAGAGCTGTTCTGCATGAGGTTACAGGTTAGGAAAAGTTAAGTTAAACTCACCTTGAGGCCAGACGAGGGGTGTCTGACTCAGGCTTACTTGGTTAGTTCAGTCGGCGGGACATGTAACCTCTTATCTGCAAAGGTCGGGAGTCGGCGTTACAGCCTCATACCGGCTCAGGTGAAAATAAAAATCAAATACCAAATGAAAACATATGCATCTTCTAGCCAGGGTTTATTTACAGATGGGCAATCACAGTTTGTACATATGGGGAATCATACACTAACAATTGGAAATACACACCTTATCTATTGATCTAAAATTCTCTCTCTCTAGTACCACTAAAATCGGGCAAGTTACTCTAAAATACAGTTATTTACAGCACAGTAAAAAGAGGATTTAAGTACAGCTTACATTGGGGCATCGGTCAGGGGTTGAGACAGCTCCAGGCAGGAATGGTGTCGACATATTAGTTAACAAACCCGGTCCACTATTTCGGGACCGCACAGGTAAATGGTTAACAGTAGTTAAGGCTTTTAAATTATGGTACCAAGATGCCATTGTAAATGGCGTGTCGGCACACGAGCGCGTGTGGATCACACCACCACTCTGTACTGATGCCGGTATCTATCTGGGGCCAAAATGGCCGTCGGCGGCAAGCCGACAATTCGCCGACTTTTTAACAAACGGCTAGATGTCTATGCACGAGAGACTAGAAGTGTCTTAACTGTCGTGAATTCGTTACATATCAGTTGATGTATCAATAAATCGACATTCATATTCAATTTATATTGCCATATTGCTTTTCAAAAACCAAATATTGTTTTTATTGGTAAAAATACTGCTTAACATTTCCGTTATAGTATAGTGAATTTTAATTTAGGTACTGTGTTAGGACATAGTATGCAATGCACTAATTTCTTTAGAAAGCTATCATTAAAAAAATACTAAATGATGATAGTTGTCGAAAAAATAACTTCATCTCGGAATACCCTTCCACAGAGGCGCCCCTTTCAATTTGAAATATCGACTACAAATCACCCCCCGTATGTTTATTGAATTTATAAAAAAAAAGTCAGAAATTTATGTGAAAGGAACGTACAGCCTACCTTCCACTGCATCCCACAAAACACTATTCATAAACTAACCCCATATTTCTTGCGCCACCCCTCTGCCAAAATACTGCAATATATTTGGGAGTCAATCCATGATTCGGAAAATGATTTGAATGTATTTTTTTTACATAGCTTTGAGTTATAGCCATGGTGAATCCCTTTCGAATAACTCCCTCCAATAAACTCTATAAATTATGATTTAGGTTTGAATTATTGAAATTGAAACTAAAAAAAAGTATTAATATTACCGCTGTGAAATCTTACAAAAGAAAGTAAAATTCAGCACCTATACGAGGTAAGAAGTATACTTTCCATAAGCTGGAAAATTCAAATCGATTTTTAGGCGCGAGATGAAGTCTACTTTTATGGACTTGACCGAATTATCGATTCTCGAGCAGGTCCACTATTCTCCACTGGAGCAATTGTATGGCTATGTGCGACCGCAAGTGTCGCCAAATTGCCGAAGCCATTGGAACTATGGCATTCCTAATTGGTAAATGTTCTGAGGTTGAGAGATGTGGGGGAAGATAAGAATATCGGGAAGAGAACGGTTTTAAAGTCTTGCTATCCAGGACTTAAACAATTTAAAAGCCTTTTCAAGTAAAGCTTAGTTTCTACACGGCGTTTTTTCACCATGGTGATATCTACATATGTTACACTCCGGAACGAGGCTTTAAAAATGTTATGTTTATTATTTATGATACAGAAAAATCTTAAAGCTAGTTGGGTAATGATTTTTTTTTAACAATTCCATCCACTTCAACACTACTACTGCACGAGTACATAATGAGTTGTTTTAAAACTATTTATTGAAATAGTAGTAACTCTTCATTAATTAAGAAAGACCTTTTTATTTAGTTATAATTACTTTACTGAGTTAGTTATTGTACATACATTTGATAATCATGTGATCTCACGTGTTGATCGTAATCTCCTGACATAATATTGTAATAATGTTTGATTTATACAATATTAAATTGTCTTGGACGTTCAACGAAATACGTTTCTAACGTCCACTTCCCGCTGAGAACATGCTTTGGGTTCCACTTGAATTGGTAAGATTTTAATATTTATGCCATATTTGATTTATTTCAAAGTTTAATCAGCCATGCCCTCTTTATTTTCATGTTAACACCTTTGAGAGTCTCTTATTGATGTCTAAACGAGTGGAATATAAACTAACGATATATGTATATAATTCTTCTTCTATCGTAAGCATCAATAAATAAATACAAAATGACTGAAAAACACCACTTTTTTAATACATACATGTCAACATGTTTCGAATGCGAAGATTTCCTCATCAGGATATACATAATAATGTAAAGTGTAAACAAATGATAAACATAGAACACAATAATGTAAGTAAGCAATTAATCAAAAATGTTATTAAAAAAATATTATAAAGCATTGAATATCAGATTTATAATAGAAAAAAAAAAAAATATATTATTAATATTAATATGAAATAAATTCAAAAGATAGCTACTAAAACATTAACATTAATTACATTTAATTTACTATTAATACTTATTACAAAGTAATTTTTCATTCATTTATTGATAATGACGCCGAAAAGCGAATTCCAATCTTTTGAAGAAATTATGAATATATTATCATTTCCGTTCTTGATGATAAGTATATTTTAAGTATACTTTAAGTTTTCCAGATTTATTCAGCCTTTTCATCCAAAAACTTTTCGGTTACAACAAAAATGCAGAATGATGATTTGTCTATCGTAGCCAGGTGCTTCAAAAAATAATATTAGTAGAGGCTTATATTGGTTAGGAGTGGTAAGTTGTTCTAAAATCTGATTCAAGTTAACATAAAATTAGCCCATATGGCGAACCATTCCACGCTTGTTCATAGATAAAAAAAATGCTTAAATTACCATCTAATACAAAACCTATGAAAATAATGTGGCAAAATAAAAACTCCAAAATGGCTGCGTATGTTAGCCAACGTATAAATGATGTATGTCGTTATTTTATATCTAATTTTAGCATAGTCCTGACGATGGAATGGTACTTCCAAAACCGGTCTATCATTAAATTAAATTGAAGAGCTTTAAAATAAATTCATATGATTGTATTATATAAATTATGTGCTTTTTTAATATCCATATGAAAGCTTGTTGGGGCGCGACGTCTGTAATAGAATAATTCTTGGTTCTACACGTTTATGTGAGAATTGCGGTAATTGTTGCGAGCCCCAATTTTCAGAGCCGCAGAGTTTCTCCAATAAATATGGCGTACTCTACAAATACAAAACGCTAGAATAACCATATTTTCGTATGTATTTATATTGTATGTGATTTGATGATTACGAACATTTAATGAGATGTAATTAATATACGTGTCTAATCATGTATGTCTACAAACGAAATGTTTTCCGTGAGTACAGAAGTAATTAACGAGTAGAATCCGTGATTATCAAGTTTCTTTGTCAGAATAGAATACGTAGTCATGTGTCGTCTTGTCGTCGCGTCATGGGAGAAGAAAGTGACACACAAGGGTGAAGTGGAGCCGGATTTACGCGATGATGTTGATAAATTACTACCCTGTCTTCGCCGGGGGGTGGCTGCGTCCACCCTCACCTACCTCCACCGCAAGGCCAATTATTCCTACCAAGTTTCAATCCCAGATTAAATATACACGATAAGGCTTTCAAATCGTTTCTAGTGCTCTTGTTGAGAATGCCCTCTATTAAGCGTCTTGTTAAGTTTCAATCAAGGATTCATTCACCCAGCACATAGTGGAGAGAGCTTTGGAGCGATAGAGGAGATCCCGGGTTTTCGTTCATTAATTCTGGATCTAGATTATAAATAGTGAATTATTTATTGAATAGTCTTTTGAAGGCAGCGTTCTGTGGTCAAGTTTTTCCTTATAATTAAAAAAAAATATTAACCAACTATCGAGGCGATAGGCATAGTAAAATTATGAGAAAATTTGATGGGTAAATAGGAAATTTTTTATTTATTTAAACAGTGTTTTTACAGATGCTGACACTTACGTGAGAACAATTCAGTTATGTAAACTCAGTTTATATGCACACATTACAAATAATCCGAAAAATGATACACAACCAAATAAGTAAATAACGAACTTCAGTGAAAAATATTACGGTTAAATATTTTATATATATAGTTACCGCTTCATATTTTCATATGAAGCGGTAACTTGGTGATGTGAACTTATAATTTAAAAAATAAAACAATAACTTTATTAACATCACTTTTATTTACACTTTTGCCGACCGAGTTTCGCTACTAGCGTAGCTTCTTCAGGGCAGTATACAACTAAACTAAAATGTGTTATAGATTGAAGGGTGGAGGATCAGCAGGTACCTGCTGACCGGGAAGGGTGTGTACTTTTTTTATTGTTAATAATTTAAGAATTGGACTTTTATTTAAATTTATTTAATTATTTATGAGTCTACTATCAGTGTTTTGGGCTTTCCTTATTTCTAACGTTTCTAAGTTATCTAGTCGAATGCCGGTTCCATTTTTATGAAAAAAATGTAATTAGTTGTACACTGCCCTCAAGGAGCTACGGTAGTAGCGAAACCCGGTCGGCAAAAGTATAAATAAAAGTGATGTAAACAAAGTTATTGTTTTTTTTTTAAATATATATTCTTACAGATCAGCATACGCCGATTCTGAATATATAACGTTTATCATGTATATGATTATGATATTATGTGTTATACGTAAAATTTATAAATCGTCATTTAAAAGTGAATACAAAAAATCTCATAAAAAACATCCTGTTCTGTTGGTACCATTGAATTCTCGACATCTCCCACGGAACTTGTCCGCGCATATTATGGTTTTGGATTTGTATGGATTTTTTTGTCCATTTTGTTTTGTATTTTTATTGCTTATTTTTTATAGTTTTTGTGCGAAATTTACATTTAATTTGGGTGAATTTAAGCTCTGTAATTGTTGTTTAAGATAAAATACGATTATTATTGAAAGAAATAATGTAAATTCATTAGCAAAATTAATTGTCTATACGGAAATTATAACAATGTGATAGCAAATATTGTCAGTATTCTTTGGGTTCAAATTTCTAAACAGATACAACATTTTATTACTTGTGTTTAGTTATGGTTAATTATGAATAGTACATAAAATAATGTACGGTAAAGCTCATCCTTGTTTAGACATTTGACAAGTTATCCTCAAAACCGATCGTCCGGACTCAAAATACTGGTTTAGAACGACATTACCTATAAAAAAATGGACCGGGGCTTCTTATTGTAAATAAATGTAATAAAATAAAAACTATTAATTTTATGAGGTTTCGGATAGTTTGAGTATATTTTTGGTTGTTTTTAAATAAAATCTAATTTTCTTCTTGTATGTGGTATTTTTATATAGTCATTTGAGATGCCCCCCCCACTTGCGATTTCTAGTCGAGTAATTTTTTATCGTAAAAACAAAACTGACCGATTCACACAGTTGCGTTTAGATAATTGCAACGATTCAAAAATTGCAGCTCGTTTTATTTTCGCTACGACGCGACTGTCGCTCTACCCAAGGAGTCACATGGACAGGCATGGACATGCATCCACCTGCGATAGTTTAGTTGCAGTTCTGAAGCAGTCTTGTTCTGGTCTCTATTTAAAACACTGCAAATACTTGTTTAAAATGTGTGACAACTAATCCACCGGAAGTGATGGTGGACGAATATTAACAGTAAATAATACCTAATTACTTATTAAAGAAATTGAAAAGAGACCAGCCCTTCATAATAAACAAGTAAAGTAATTCAGTGACCGTAATATTAAAGATAAACTGTGGGTTAAATTTTGAATACAAATGATTAAAAACTATAAAGAACTGCCAGCAAAAGACAAGTAATGTAATGGTAAGTTTGAGTAAAATAAATAAATAAACTCTTTTTAAATTAAAAACAATAATATGAAATTATGTGTTAGAAAACAATTAAAATTAAAATACATCTGGGTGCGACCTTGACTCGAACATGTTCAAATTCAACGATTTATTTATGGCAGTATGTGAAATCGCAAGTCAATCGAATTTGACCATTCATAGGGTTGTGTTGCCACGTTTACGATTAATGAGCGTGTAAAACAGTTTTCAGTATTTAACTGTATAATGAAAGAGCGTGTAAAACAGTTTTCAGTATTTAACTGTATAATGAAAGTCTTTTTTAATTATGTGGGAATGGTCGCTGACTCAGCCGCACAATGGGTACTTGTGGGAGTGATTTTGTAAAAAAATTGTGATTTTCATATTTTTAGATAAAAAAATGATTTCGTTTCATTTTACTTTACTTTGTTTAAGGGTTGAGATTTAATGTAAGATGTGTAACTTTAAGTTAATTTAATTTCTATAGGCCCTGCTGACAGCTGCACTCCGGGCTCCGGGAGTATAATATCTGAGAAGCGACATTTTTGTTAATTGCTAAAATTATATAATACGTTCAAATAAATAACTTTTTGACATTATTATGTATGTAATTTATTCACAGAGAAAAAAATACTACTTTTCACGTCGACGAGAACTTACATTTTTAATGAATAATTGAAATGGGAAACTAATAAGTATGCATTATAACGCAATGTATTGCTCTGATCCGTAAAAAAACTATTTATAAAAAAAATATACAGGGTGTAAAATCACGTGCATCATTTTGCTATTGATGACGAAAATATTTTTCCATCACTCCGTTTCCTTCCCGCAGCATGGTACAGACGGGACAGAGCGTGTATCATGTGATCCGATGCGATGTGTGGCAGTTCGATCAGTTGCGACTTTTTTAAACACTGCTTACCCAACAACTCACGATATAAAATTAGGGAATAATAAAAATAAACTCAAGTATCAATTTGCAAGCATGAAATTATGAATTTACATTTGGGAACGATAATGTAATTTTCACCTCCCTTGGGTGTTACGGGAAAAACGCTAGTCTTAAATAAAGATCTTTCGAATAAGTCCAAATGTCGAATATAAGACAAATAATAATTCGATCGGTTAATTATAAAAGACATTATGATGAAAATAGACGGAACAATTTGAAAGTCTTCCAAAGTTATATTTAACTTCGTATTCGATCAGAAATATTCTTAGAAATTCTATAAAATTAATTAACTTCCTTGATAAAAATCGTTTCTTTCCAAGAAAAAAATCTGTCTGTGCTCCCAGAAGCACTCGCGTAATTAAATCTCAAGACTCTCTTTGATTAAGACGAAGTTCAAAATAATCTGCGCCTCTTTAATCCGGTAATCAATAATAGTTGTCACCTCGCGTACTATTCATGAGACGCCTCGGTTCTGGGTCCAAACCATAAATCCTGGGGTCATAAAAGTTTGTTGTAAGAGCTCATATAATCCCCGCCGTGTGACTTATCCCGTGTAAGGCGAGACCGCCTAAAGCTTCTGGGCTCCCGGCAGTCCTGGCTCATGGCTCACGCGAGGTAAACAAACCTAATATTATCTAACCACGAGTCATGGAATAAATACAAGCAAATAGCAAATATACTCTCAGATGTTTTATGTACTTCTCTCATGTGTGTTCCATTATTTAATTAGAATTACGTAGGAACTGAATTAAATGCGACGATTTTCATTCAGATCTAAAATGAATAAATTTATTAATCGGAGATGCATGCATATGTGTTTTCATATTTTTAAATATATA
The DNA here is from genome assembly GCA_022606495.2 of Halesus radiatus. Lineage (NCBI taxonomy): Eukaryota > Metazoa > Arthropoda > Insecta > Trichoptera > Limnephilidae > Halesus > Halesus radiatus. The sequence continues at coordinate 131,307 of JAHDVE020001486.1, forward strand.
TTTTGAACAAACGAAACAACCCCAAATCGAGGCGTTCTCAAAAAATATTATTAAATTACAAGAATATCGTTAGCAGGCTTCAGTGCAAACAAAATAATATCGGGAAAGTCGGAAACGTTTTTTGTACTTCACTTCATCTTCTAATAAACAAATAAAAAAAAAATGATTACTTACTTACTTTCACCAATTTTTGTTTATGTTTATAATTTGTCTATTCTTACATTACAGTAATGTAAGAATTCGATGTTTATCATTTGTCTATACTTGACATTATTATTTTTTAGTATTCTATATATTCCTGATGAAGAAAGCCTCGTTATCGAAACATGTTGATATCTGTGTATTTTAATAATATGGTGAATGCAAAGTATTTTTTAAATACCTTTTATCATTAATTTAACACCTTTAATATTAAACAATCAAAAAATATATTCATTATAAGGTATTTAAAAAAAAAATTAACTTTATTCAAAATATGAACATATTTTAAATATATACATATACATATTTGAAAAAGAAAATCTTACTATTATGAATAGAGTGTAAAACTCAATATTTATTTAATTTTTTTTATTTTTATAACTAATTGAAGTTTGTAAACCTCATTGTAATATTTTAATCATTGAAGAATATAATATAAGCACATCCCTTTGCAATCATCATAAGGATAGCAGCCAATAATATGGGATTTATAAAATGGAGGATAATATTAACAAATCTTGAACATGAAGTATGATATCGGTGTAAATGGCGTAAATTGAACTGGTCTCATTAGCTAAGTTGGTTAAGCGGTTACCCCGGATAGGTAGAGGTCCTGGGTTCGAGTCCCAGATGCGACTGAAATTTTTAAAATTTCTGTTGTTTTTTCGGTTTCGTGGTTCATTTGGGATGTGCTAATATTATCTTCTTCAAAGATTACAATATTTATTTATCTATTTTTGCGAAGAAATGAAATCAAATGCCAAAAACAGTTGTTTTCTGCTCTCCTAAACATTTGCCTTTTTGTAGATTCGTTTTTGTGTTTCTGACCCATGGATTAGTCTAGTATTTCTAGCTCTCCAGGCATAGCCATGCCATGGCATTCACGTGGTAGGTATGTACGAGTAGATGAATAAACTTTTTTCAATTTACTAACCACAAAAACAACATTTTATTGATTTTCAGAAAATTTCCCGTTTCCCATTCCCCATTATTAAAGCTCGTTTTTTCCATGAAAAAAACACGTCACAGTTTTTACGACCTAAAGATGGAAAACGAAAGGAAAGTTATACCCATAAAACACACGTGGAAAGGCTACATTCGAGTAGTCAATCCAATGCAGTAAAATATACCTCAATTCAGGATATGATTTTTTTATCTTCCTTTTTTTGTATATGTTGCATGGTGGAAAGGAAAGAGATGTATACTACACCGTTTTTCTCGTTTATGTACAATATTATAGAATCCATATTGAGTTCAATATTACGAGTGTATATCTTTCTACCAGGAAAATAAAGTGAGGTAACGAAGGGTAGACATAAATTGGTTTATAGAAAAAAATGTTTTCATTTTATTAAGTTAAACGTAAAGTATGTATCTGGGAGTATCAATACCTAGCTTCTTATAACTTAGTTAAGATTAGGTTTTCGGGATACTTTTTTTCTCTTGCATAAGTTTAATGAGTTTATATCGCCTTTAAAAGTGTGCCGATTCATCCGGTCACCAAAAAAAGGATACAATAATATAAATCAAAAGAAGAAAAGACGAGGTCTTTCTCCGGGCGATTCTGGCAATATACAACTGTATAATTATTTACAAGAGAAATAACATATAGTTACATTAATGAATAATATTTATTCGGATCCTGACGTATGGATCATCATTAGTAGTAAAGAAATCATAGGCATGTATTGAAAATCTTGTGAATCACTTATGACAAAATATTAAAATGTTTAATTTAATTCAATTTTTAATTTTTAATTATTTTTATTAAAATTTAAAAACCTCATTTAAACATTTAATCATTGTAGAAAATAATATTAACATAATCTAATTGAAACGTAAAAATGAAGAAAAAAAAACGACAGAAAATAAAAAGATTGTGTTCGTTAAGAACTCTGTAATCATTATAAAGATAGCTGCGGGATTAAAATGGAGAATAATATTGACAAATCTTGAATTTGAGATATGATATCGATGAAGATGACATAAATTGAACTGGTCTCATTAGCTAAGTTGGTTAAGCGGTTGCCCCGGATAGGCAGAGGTCCTGGGTTCGAGTCCCAGATGCGACTGAAATCTTTTATTTTCTGTCGTTTTTTTTTCCGTTTTCATGTTTCATTTAGATTATGTTAATATTATTTTCTACAATTATTTAATTTAATTGTTTATTTTGGTAAATAGAGTTTTCCAATGAAACAAGGGGGCTAAAATACAGACTTGCTGTGCGAAGAAACATCCTACTCTATAACGGTAAACGAATACTGAGTTTTTTGCAGGACGTCGGCCAAAATATAGGTTTTTTTCGGCTCCCGAGCAGCAAGTTACTAGTAAACCTCTCAAAGTAGATTCACTTGGTGAACTTTACAAGATATTTGGGGTTTTTCTCACTACACCCACCTCATCCTTTCTTGGCTTTTGACATTTGCACCACTTGGTAATTTCACTGTTAATGGATGGTTTCCTCCATGGCGTGTAAAGAAAATGATACTTTAGAATCTCATGCGCTCGTACTAGTACAAATGGCGCAAACAAGACTTCTTTAGAAAATTCTTTACAGAGTGTAAAATACTCGTTTTTGAATAGGCGCTTACTTTATTTGCTAACATAGTGTGAAACTTTTCTCAAATTTCCTCTACCTCCCTTCTTCCCCTTCATAAAAAATCTACCGCAGTAAAATATTCCCCAAATATGTCAATAATTGTGTTTAGTGAATAGATCTGAATAGCCGGCACATTCCAACCTATCCGTCCTCTTCACTATCTCCATCTCCTTTCACTCTCCACTACCTTCATGTGTTTAGTGACTAGATCTGAATAGCCAGGTTTTCACCATCCTTGCTCTTTTATATCTCCTTCCCATTAGTCTCACAACATATTCCTAGTGGGGATGCCATAATTCTAGTGGTTCCAGTCAGTTGAGATCAAAAATACATTAAAGAAAAGCGGACAACTCGACATAAAATATATATATATATATATATACTTGAGACATATGAGAAATATGTGATGTAAGAATTAAAACTTCCGTCTCAGGAGAGATACGAATCCAGGAAAGATGTAAAACAATTACGCCATGTAAGGTTAGACGGAACGTGATACGCGTTCACAGATGGCGGTAATTAAAATATTTTAGAAAAGAGTATTTTTACCACTTAATGGTTTAAAATATTGAAATGAATAGTTTGCAGGCGGGCGTATATACGGAATATGACATGGAATACATTATTACGTAAGTCCTTCAAGAAAGAATCTTAGTTTTACAAAAACATATTGTATTTTTATAAGTTTCTTGAGGGACTTGAGCTTTAAAGCTACAATAATAATTTCATGTTTCATTTTGATAGTTGTTAATATTATCTTCAATGATTAAAATAACATTTTTTCAAAATCGTATTTGTCGAAAATATATTTTTGATGTTACAATCCTGATATTTAAGAAAAGAGATGGTAACACTAGTGCAAATGCCAACACGATGCGCGTTGATGTTTTAGTTGTTTCGTGTGATTATAGGCATTCGAGTTGCAAAGAATTATTCGCGTCGCGTCTGCAATAAATTAATGGTATAATAGCAACCGAACAAAATGTTCGTCTGCAGCGCTTTCTCACATAATTTTGTGAAGATTATATTTCATGTGTCAATTTTTTCAGTACCAAAACATAACCCCTTTGGGGATATCATAATCCCACTGACTCCGTGAAATTAAGATTTTTGTAATAAATGAATTAATTAATATACTTTGTATTCACCACTTTATTATTGAAAAGATATCTACATGTTTCGAAAGTGATGCTTTCTCCATCAGGAAGAAAAATTAGAACGCAATAGACAAATTATAAATATAAACAAAAATTTATTAAAGCAGGTAAATAACTAATCAAAAATGTAAAAAAAAAACAAAATGATTATAAAACATTGAATAAGGAATTTATGTTAGAAATTAAAAAAAAGAAATTATTTTTAAAGTATATTATTTAATTCATCAAAGTGAAAACCAATAGTTTGAAGAAATTATAAGATTTTTGTGTTCAAGTGGGGCATTTGTCCATTCACCGGACTCCGATTGCAAGGCACTATCCATATCTCTTAAAATTTTATATTATCCATAATTAGTGTAATGATTAAGTAAATCAAAAAATCTCTTGAGTTCATATTTCACATACACACTTTACCGCCATGAATAAATAGAAAAAAATACACATCTAAGTGTTTCTTTATGCTTCATCTCTGAAATGTTTTATGTGCATCGGAAACGGCTGACAGAAAGAGCTTTTTATATACTGCTAGAAATAAACTCGATTTTTTGACGATCAAATCGACGAACCAAAATATTACATTGGCTGAGTGGCTGCCTCTTCCTAGAGGGTGAGGGGAACGAATATAGAAGATTCAATCTTTGCTTTACTATACGTACCAATGTACATATTGTACAACCGTACATAGCTAAGAGTAGACCTTGGTTAAAATTGGCTGAAGAAATATCAGAAATGTTTTTGACAAGGCCATTTGCTCAACATAATTGTTGTATTGTAATTGCATAAACTATTTTGTAAGGGAGTTAGGTCATATGGAAAATAAATACCGCTGTCCGCAAATGATCCCTTTGTCAATGTATGCATGGCCTGTGAGAAATGTGCTCTCACTGACCGCTTGTAAATGTGAATGACTAAATAAAACGTCAGTGCGAGATGGTAGTGTGTGGGAGGGGCGAGATAGCTTGTTCGTGGGACATGCGCAGAATGCGGTAGCTGTGCGAGTCCCAAATCCAAAATGTTTTGCAGGCGACTTTAATTAGCCTGCGAAAACCAGGTTTAACTAGTTAGCCAATAACTCTCGCCCCGACAACACCTCTTTTCCCTCGACTGCCCTGCCCATTACGACTTCTGCTCTACTCGCCTTGGTTCTCTCCGGCCACCGCTGACCCTGGATCCCCATCAGACTAATGCTTCTCACTGGACTAAGACCAAGCATCTTTACACGGACACGGCCTATACTCATAATTCTGCAAAAATTGGGTTTTTGTGCAGAATTACAGTGCAAAGGTATAAAAGTCGTTAATGAAGTCTTGTCATCATTGTCTTTTCCCCCTTTGCAAGGGATCGACACAGGTTGTGCTTTTTCCCCTCCCAGTCCTCTTCACAGATCGGGATCAGCTGCCCACTATAGTTCGCCTGTGTGCCATTATGTCTGGTAGAGACAATTTATTTACATTAACATTCTATAACATTTTGATATTGTAGTGTAAATTATAGTTTTGACATTAGTAAGTTTCACAAATAATTTTACATGGATAAAATTAATTGATAAAGTTGTTCCCTACTTGCTACGATAATGTTATAGAAAGTAGTCCATTTAATTTTGTGGTGATATAAAATAAAATATCTATTTTTTTAACATAATAACATATGTGCTGTGGTACACCATACATTATTTAATATAAAAAAGTAATAACAATTTAACGATACCTGTACTTAAAAGAAAAAAAAGAGATTTATACGGTAGTGAAATTAAAAATAAATATACTCGTTACAGTCCAATATAAAAACCATAGTGACAAAGTTAAACAACGCAAGATTAAATCAATTGAAATAAATTTACGAACAGACTAAATAAAATTTACCCGATGATATGAATGATAATTTCCGTTGCCGAGAGATCACTCAATAATAGGTTTATTTAATGAGATATTACTTCTTATTATTCATTTAAATTTGGTCGATGTTTTTTTATCAAAATGAATACTTTATAACAAAAACTAATTTACACAGATATATTGAACTATTAACGTCACCTTTTTCAGATATATCCAATATTTAAAAGTATATACAAAGGTCATGTGTAAAATAATATTTTTTTTTGTAGATTTTGGTCATTTTTATAATGTTGCGAATAAACTACTTTTTGTAGTAATTTTTATTTTCAGTATTTTCTAATTTGTGTAGGAAATATTCTGTTGGAAAACGACTCCGAGGAAGGCTATGTTTTTCCTATTTTGTTCCCTTATAAAATGTTAAACTTGAATTTTCGCATTACCCTTATAATGTATTCACTATTTTTGTAGTTTTTTTGGCGTTCCATTAATGATATTTTCAATGTTCTATTTGCCTTTTTTATAATATGTCATGTGATAAGTGTCATCCACTTAAAGTATTGACAACAAAAAAACAATTTACGTTACTTAAGCTCGTGTATCATCATATTACATATATGCGCTTACATAATAATCCCATTTGAAATTTCAATCAAACTATTCTTAAATTGCATTTTCTAAGTAAAAAGTACACCTTCATATCAGGGAATTCTCTGCGGCGCAAATCTTCATCGTTCTAACGACCGCCAGCGAAATTGAATCGCGCGGTCAAAACGCCCTTCTAACTGCGACACATACTCTCTACTTCCCGCTTGTAACAGTGCATGCTTCTTGCTCCCTTTCATCAGAACATAGAACATACGCGTCTTGTTACTACGTCTCCCTAAAATCAGTATGACCACTATTTTATTTCTAATTTTGAAACAGATTCATGGTGGAATTCCATTTCATTGTTTCTTTTTTTATTAAAAACCTTCGTATCTTATACTTGTTTCTAACTTTATAAGTTTTATAACTTGTTCGTTTTGGGCCAGACCGGTCTAAAATAGCGGAATGAGTCGAAAAGTAAATAAATTATTTAAAAAATATACTTGGTATTCACCACTTTATAAATACACATGTAGATTTTAATTAATTTATTAATAATGACGCCACGAAGTGAATACCAATCGTTTGAAGAAATTGGAAAAGTAAATGTTTTCAAAAATTTAATCAAAAGTCATATTTATTAAATAAGATTTTCTATTAGAAAAGTATTGAATGCAACTAATCTAACGTATTTCCTATTCGCTGAGTTGTCTTTAGGATACATTTACTAGCACCGTTTACGTGACACGTGTTGCATGATCATGTGTACGCCATTGTGACCAATATTTCAAATGAGAAATTATTTAGGTTTATAATAATAATAATAACAAATAATTTATATAGCGCAGTTCCTGGTCATATTAAAATACTTTTTCCATCATATGTTTAATGAAGAATTTTTTTTTGTTCTCGTATTGATTTTGAAATACAGCACGGAATTGACAAACCATATTTGAATGAAAACCGATGCATATAAAAGTTTATTTATGCAATTTTCTGACAGTCTGAAAAACGAAGAACAAACATAGAATATTTTAATTAGATAAATAAGCAAGTCCAAAGTCGCGATGACTGAAATAGATGTTACGAAAACACTGTTAAAGGTACTTATAAATCTTTAGAGTAATTTGATGAGTTTGTGTATGATCCGAGAAAGCTAATATGATGCGGGAAATAAAGGGAAAAATAAATCCAGTAAGAAAGCAAGGAATGTTCGTTAAGATAGGGTTTATCGCATTCCCCTCTGACCAGTTAGTTAGTTAGGTTTTACTAGATCAATTATCTCAACGCCTGTCTTTCAATCTTTCGCAAACTTATATTCTGCCTTTACTAATGCTGCATCCTAACACAAAGCATGAATGCTTCTTCATCCCAGAACTAGGACCATCAGCGGCCTGTGCAGGAGCTCGGTGCACACTGCACGTGTGGGCTGTCTGGGGCGAGAAGTTTCCACCTTCCCACATTCGCCTTTAAGTGCTTCCGTAACAGATTGGATGTGCTGAATTAAAAAAAAAAAACCGCTTCTACAGATAATGGCAGCACTCCGGAGATGACCTCAACTTGTACGAGTGTGATATTAAATAAATAGGTGACGATGTGATTAAAGATTAAATGAAACATAGTAATATTGTGGACTTAACTTAAAAATATAAAAATATTGTTTTTCTCATTAAATTATAAAGTGATTCATAAAAGCTATTTTACAACAGTTTTTCATCAAGCAATTTTGAATTTATTGAAGAAGAAAAACTATAAATGTCATACATATTGGCGGTAAAAAAATAAAATTAATATTTTAAATTTTTACTTTATATGAGTTAACCATAAAAAAAAAATTGGAACGGATTTTTTCAAAATCACACCGCGTTAAAAAGACAGCTTTTTCATAGATAAAACACATATATTTTATAAAAAAATGGGAACATTGGGAAATTGGCAACGATATAAAGCACAAACTGCTGTACCTTGGAACACACGAGAAATAAATAAAAGTATTGAGCACTTCAGCTTACAATGTGGGAAAAGTTCGTAGATAAAAAGAGGTAGCAGAAGGCGAATCTTGTGACTTAGAGTCGTCTTAGCAGGTGGCAGGTCAACTCTTATCGGACTACACCGTAATATTTTATTAATTTGTTTTGAATGCGTTCTATACTATCAATGTACACTTTATACTGAGGATTCCAAATTGGTTAGGCATATTCCAGTGGACTTCTTAGTAGTGAAAAATTTAACATTTTGATTGTTCGCAGGCTCCTGAACACTTTGCTTACGCGTAAAACAAAACCAAGCATTTTGTATGACCCGCGAACGATTGAATCAATGTGCTTATTAAATAAAATAGAATTAATAAATGAATTTAAAAATACACTTATTATTCACCACTTTATAAATATACATTGATATTTTCATGTATCGAAATCGCTAGTATTGAATACTAAGTATATTTTTAAATTAATTTATTAATGATGATGCCACAAAGTGAATACCAATCTTTTGAAGATATTATTAAATAAAATTACTTTACTACACAGGAAAAGGAAACAAAGGATTCGTTCAAACTTGTCGCTTTAAAATATTAATTTATGTTATTGTATTTAATATCTCCAGTTGAAAATTCATTATCATTTATTTGATTTGAAACGATTCCAGATCGGGTTTACATAAATAAAAATGTAGATCCAATTTCGTTATATAAATATCACCGCCGCAAACAAATAATATTGCAAAATCTCACATCACACGATTAAGGCAATAGTACATACATAACGAAATAAATTTAGCAGAAATTCTTTAAAAATTTATGAGCAAACGATACTATATTTTGCGAAACGATCCCAATAAAACTCACTAGAGTTATAAATTGTTCGCCACTGAATTTGAACGAATTTCATGGATTAGGGTTTTATGAATTGCTTTTTATTATTTATGAGTTAACAAAGACATTTAAAATGCCGTTAGAGCTGTCAACAGTTGTCGAAAGGTTGATGTTGATAAATGAATAAAGTATTCCTTTCCATTGGAGTACAATGTAATGTCGATCATTATGTATCAACTTACGATTATAACATTAAATTTGACACAAATGAGATCGGGGTATGAAATAAAACAAGTCGGGTTAGGATTTATTTTCATATTTCAGCTTGACAAATGCAAATTTGATGTATAAGTTGAGTCAGCAGAATTGTTTGAAGGTACACCCACCCGCAGCCCGGGAAGATGAAAGTCACGCGTTTCACAATATTTATGGCTTTAAAGCTTAGAGGGCGGATACACTGGAGAAAACAGCACAGTGATCAAAAAATTATTCTACAAAATTACTCCACTTCAATAACCCAAATACGCATTCGATTCAAATGGCCAATTTCAATTTAAGCCGGAACAGCAACCGAGTATTTCAAAAAAGGATTCTTTGAGATTTACTGAGAAAAATCCAGGACCTTTTTCGCGTGAAAAATTCACATAGAGTTAGTAACCCACATACCGAACAAGATTATTGCTGTGTTACCAAATTGTATCTTAGTTAGTGAATGATTCGCTAAGTTGATCAATAAATATGAATACTTCACTAATGAAGCTTTTGATCTGTAGCAATGCAGGAGACTGAAGATACCATGCTACTGTTAATACCATGATACCAATTGAATGGGTGATAAGGAAACTGCACAAAGATAAAGAGCTCCTAAAACTTAAAATAAATTACGGAAATCTGCATACCTCAAAACAACGGAGCAAGTTGTACATTTCGATATTAGAGTAGTGAGAGGAGGAGTGCTGACATGAAAGACAATAGAAGATTTTTTATTGTTGTTAATTTCCATCTGCACTATTTTCGAAAATTGCTTTCATAAGGCAACTTATCTTTCATTCTACATAACACAGCCTCAGTAGTGTTTCGACATCGATATCATGGAGTATAAAGTCACGGCGAATCTTTAAACAAAGGAAATTCGCTGCTGCGAGTGCTGCGTAATCCCGGATGAATGAAATGTCTCACAATTTTTGACTTTGCCGACATTATACCCATAAGTGCCAGCCGATAAAAGGAGTTTGACAAGGATTAGGAATGCGAACCTTTTTTAACGGGTTTTAAGTGAGAGTATGTAAGATATTGTTTTTTAGGTTCAAAAGATTGGGAAGATGTTTTTATTTTCTTCATTTTTTATAATAGAAAGTTATGTATCTTGAGTAATATTATCTCTATCGTGCATATTATGTACTTCAAAATATTACTTTTTTTTGTATCATCTGCAATTTTTATTTTTTTTTATATTATTTTATTTGTCATATTTATATTATGAAATACGCATAGTAAAAATAAAAGATGTAAACAAAGCACTTTTTATTAATTTATTAATAATGATGCCAAAAAATAACTACACATATATTGAATAAATTATAATATTATATGTTACACACTAACATACCTACGTTACTATGTATCATGTTAATTTTTTGTTTTATACAATATAAAACCTTTTTTTCTCTATTGTGCACTAATTTATGTAAAATGTAAAAAAAGTGTAAACATTTTAAAAATAACAGTAATGTAAGATGACGTTCACCATATAAATTCCAAAGAAGGAAATTCATTTTGACTATAAAAAACATTTAATTCGGAAGAGCCGGTACTTCTGAAAAACTCTCTTCATCTTCTTCCTATCATTTCCGTAAGGATCACAACATTCCCTAAATGGCAATTGTTCCACTGGTTCTGGGCAGTTGAAACTCTTGTGCGGTGTCTATATGTGGTGAAAAATCTTGTAAGTAATGAAAAGTGTGAAAAAAAGCTTGCAAATGACAAAGAAAAAGATACGTGGCAAAATAAAAGGTTGTAACAGAAAAACGTGAAGATTTGGCCGCAGATTTAAACCTCTCATCCGGGCTACGCTTTTAAGGTTGCAGGTGTTAATGATATTGTACAACCTCCGATAGAAGTGAAAGGTAATGATGAAGAAGAAGAAGGAGAATAAGAACGAAGAATGAGCCAAAGCAAGAAAATTAAAAAAAAAAAAACATGTCAATTTCTAAGCACAGGATGCTGGTGACCCTTATATTGCATCAATGTATCTCGTATTCGGGGGATTTGTTCAATTGATCCACGTTTCCCCAAAAAGTAGGAGCAGGACAAAGGGCATTCAACTTCCCTCTAATCGCCTGTGAGTAACTAGGTACGTAGGTTTTACTATCCATTCAAGATTTTCATCTGTCTGAAACATACTAGGCTTGTTTGTTTACGAGAAAGCCGCTATAAGAAATGGAAATAAACTTTAGCCATCATAAATTGATGATGTAATCAATGTTTATCTCACAAAAATGTTTCGCAGATTGTTGATTTAGTTGGAGGCGCTTTCAACAAGTTATATTTGTGCGAACATAGGTTATAAGAAAGTTAATACAAAGTAATCACGTACCTATTATCTTTAGTAATATATCATTCAATGAGAAAAGCATCTCTGGTGCGTTGCGGGAGATGCTCTGGTAGCAATTACCAGGATAATATTATTATTAAAAAAAAAAAAATTATTAATTAATAATGTAAAAAAATGGATTAAAAGTAATGATAGGGCATTAACCGGTGCACTCACCCAAATTCTAAATTATTGATTCAACGATTTACGAAGCATATCTTAATATAAGTATATATTCATGGGTATTTTAAAACTATATAATAATTTGCAAAATTACTGCCTCAACACAGGCTAGCCTAGTGAGGCGGGTTATGTGAAACTTTAACTATAACTGTTATTATATTATTATATATTTTACTTTATAAACCACTGTACACTTACATTATTATATTATACATGTCTTTTAGTTATTGTTAAATTTAATTACAATAAAGATATTATTAGTATTATGATTTAAGAACATAAGAAAGGTAAAAAAGGAAAAAAAAGGACTTACTGATTTCACCAGTCACTGAGGTATCTTCCTTCACATGCACTTTTATTTCATTTTTTAACTAAACCCCAGGAACAGGAAATGTTAATATGTTAGGATGGGTAGAATTGTAGAGTAAGATCAGTTTTAAATTGGTCAAGATGTTATGTGGAATTTTAAATAGCGAGTTATAGCAATAATAATTTAACTTACAGCTATGCTAGGTAGGCGACCAATTATTAGTGACTGATGTTATCAATCTCAAAAAATTTCATTACATCCGTTCTTGAAATGTTTTGAAGGTAGCAACTCCACTACCTTGCTTTGCTCAAGTGTCTACACTGCTTTCGAAATTGAAAAATAGAACAAACAATGTGGCGCCTTGTTGCATTTTTGTTAAATGGATATTTCAAAGCTCGCAAGGAGAACGACTTTGCTAGTTAATTGTCGCGAGGGCCATGTCACGATATTCGATAGTTTTTGCTTCTTCTAGTATCAGATTTTGTATTTTATTTTTAAGATAAACGTATTATATATTATGTTTTCTTCTTACTGATTCTATTGGTTTGGTTAAGTGTTACAAAGGGTGAAACAACTTACATGTAAAATGCACGACTGTAAAGATAGCAAAGTATGCATTAACGATGAACATTATTGCACTCCTTTTTGTTTACCTATCCCTAAATAGGCTTATTTTCGAAGAAAGAATTAACCACGAAGTCCAATTTTATGCCTTCCTTTGTCCACGTTGACCGAGCCGCACCATCAAGCTGAACCCAATAAACCGCCAAACTTCCAAAACCTGCCGCCTTATTTGTATATATAGTAATCTCTCTTCTTTCGATCGCCCCTCTTTATTGGGGAAACTTTTCGATTTTTCCTGACCCTCCGAGCACCCTAGCCCCCATATAATATAATCTCCGCTTTGTTGCCGGAGAATCTTTTGTTCATCGGACGCTGAATCTCAGAGATGCTGCAACAACGACTTGGCTTTGAGAATGATAATAAAGACTCCACGTCCGGATTATTTGTAGCTACACTGATCTACAGCTTTAACAGAAAATAGATTGAATATCGGAGTGCTAGTACCTAATGTTGCTTATACACAGAGGCGTGCATTCCATATAGGCTCATAACATTGATATACGATACCTAGATCAATGGATCGTAAGCACTGCCTGCCCTGGCTAAATCGCATATATATATTTTTAAAGATAACAATCGATACTTTTTAAAAGATCCTCGAAGTTTCAGCTACGAATCGTATCGAAGAAGATGAGGAAAATACCTGGATATTCCGATCTGGTCACCGAACACGGCTAAAAGCCACCAATGGTGGTCTTTCACCAGGGCGATACTGAAACTAAATGAATAAATTTTGAAAATAACACAAATTAATCCGATAAAATTGACAAGCACAAAGTATCTTCCAGTCTGCAATATGCATAGATGGAGGGGTTATTTGGATATTTGATGTGGCAGGTAATCCCAGCAAACATCGACTGAAGCCGGCAGCGTAGCCATTCTTGATTAAAAACTCCGTGCACACCCACTGCTTATACAGAGAGGTATATCGCATTGGTTGAAATAGTTAATAGTAGACACCAGATCTGAATATGTATGCATATATAAATATGATGTGAGTTAGTCATATATTTTCCGAACCTTATCTAACGATTAGCCAAGAATCAACAAATTTCTGGCAATATTTTACTATATTACAAAATGATGCTTCGATCATATTTCAATTCCAGCTTTTAAAAATTGCCTTGGATTTACAAGTCTTCTAATAAATATGTCGAGCAATGCATTTAAAGGCCAGCGCTTAAAAATACACAATTTCAAGCCTGCTGATGCAAGAAATGCTACGAATGATTAATATGTAACCTATATAATTTGAAAATTCTCGAAGCTTCCCAATTAAAAAAGCTTTTAAGTTATATATGAAATACACACTGAAACTTTGGGTAAAACGTTTAAAAAAACGGTCACTGCTTTTCGAACTGCACTTCTTTTAGACATTTAAGTAATGTATTTCATTAAAATTAAAAGTATACAGAACAAGAATTTTATTCACAGGAAACTTTAGACATTTTTCTACCAAACCTACCCATACATAATAAACAGATAAATTATTACCAGTGTTGTTTGTATTACAAATTTAGAAAGTGGTGCTTAACGCCATTTTGAGTGCCCGCTCTTCAAAATTTATTAGAATCTACTAAACTTTGTAAGACGAGCAAATGTTTCCATAGAACGTTTTGTTAAGTTAAACTCTACTACAAATATCAAGTAATTACTAAAATTGCTTCCTAAGTTTAAAGCCGTTTTATAAGATACTAAACTCAAACAACGATCTTACAACTTTCAAATCAAATATCTTTTCCATTTACATAATCAAATGAATTAAAAATAATCTAAGATCGAAACTATAATAATAATCATCTCCCAGTACTAAGCAATTTAATGAAAAGTGAATAATTTCTCTAAATAAATATTCCTAACTCATAATAAAAATTGGTTTTAAGCTGATAACAGCTTGCCCGAGTTTCAACACGTGTGTAAGAAAGTCTCTTTTATATTGTACAGTTAAACGGATATTTCGAAGCTCCTTAGCTCATACCGGAACAGACACTAAATCGTTTCATTAACTAAAAATTCAAAATAAAAGTTCAAGTTGTAAAAATTTTATGACAATTCAATCAGCTAACCGCTTAGCGTTTTTACTCATACAGAAACGAAAAAAAAACTCCATTGACGATAATAAGTAGCAACTCTCAAAATGAAACCGAAAAGACACAGAAAAGAAAAAGATAACGGTCTTAGTTTCTGCCGTTATCTTTATTTTTTCCGTGTTTTTTCGGTTTCGTGTTTGATTTTAGTCGTTGTTAATATTATCTTCAATGATCAAAAATATATTACACTGAGGTTTACAAGCTTCAATAAGTTAGTCTTAAATTACATCCACGGTAATTACTAACTGACTGAGAAAGCTGTGTTAATTTCACGATACCAGAGCTCACCATTCGAGAAATTTTGCTACTTCATACAGTAAGCGCTATATAGATGATTTTCCATGATAATCGGTGTACACAAATGATTATTTATTTGCAGTATGTTTTTTTTTATTTAATGTAATGACTGATTATAATTACGTAATCAGACTCGAACCTCGGACTCGAACCCGGGACCTCTGCCTATCCGGGGTAACCGCTTAACCAACTTACCTAATGAGACCAGTTCAATTTATGTCATCTTCATCGAGTCCCAGATGCGACTGAAATCTTTTTATTTTCTGTCTTATTTTTCCGTTTTCGTTTATGTTATGTTAATATTATTTTCTACAGTGATTAAATATTAAAATGAGGTTTTTGAATCTCTTATGATTACATTTAAATTGCTATTTTAATGTTATGGAACGTATTAAGAAATAAGAAAGTGTAATCTCAATACTGTACCCAAACTGTGAAGATAAAAATATCCGCTGGCTCAAAGTAGATATTACGTGTTGGCATATTGCGGGATTCTGAGGAAACATTGTAGATCACAACATTGGGCCGGTCCTACATTCTACAAGGCATCAAAGGAAATCGCCCGCATAATAATGATAAAAGTTTGCCCTTCGACATAAGGGCTTGCGTCTGCTCCAACTATTCAAATTTAGAGTGAATTTATTTATGTCTGCCCTTTTATCCAAAGCATGAAGGAATATTGAAGTCTCTTTTTATATCGAATAATTTTTTTGTCAATATTTGACTTCGTTCGATTTTTTAAAGGTTTTATTCCTTCATATAAAGTCATGTCTGAAAACAATTTTTTACACAAAGCAAGCTTATTTTAAAAAAAAGGTAAGCGTAATTCTTAACGTTTAGCGAAAAAAATCACATCATGGACAAGATAAACCGTCGCACCTAAGATCAATTAGTCCGAATGTATAAGGGGACGTATGGATATATTTTTATAACATAACGTGAATTTATAAAGTTAAAAATATCATTTTTGAACCCTTTTGTCACCCATTAAAAAAAAGTATTAATTATTTATCTGGAATAATTTTGTTCGTAGATGTGAAAATTAAAAAAAAAAGATATTATATATTTTGCGTTGTACTGGAATGAAAAATGAAACCTCTTGCAACTAATTAGAACAACAAACAATAAGAAGAAAAAAAATCAATTAATAACTAATTTCTTATCAAAATGTGTTTCCATAACTTTGTAAGTATTTTTTGTTCTCACAATCCTTCTACATTTATAAAGTGTTTCTATTATACAGTTTCACAATTGTTAGTTGCAACCTGCCTTATGCCAATACATTTAAATTCATCGTTTTTTTATGGGATTCACACAGCTTTCACTAAAGGCTATGAAATAGTAAGACTACACTGCTAGTAATTTTTGCACACTGAAAAGGTTCGTTTTGAAAATAGGGACATAATGTTATCCCCTCACTAAAGGTTACACACTTTTTATAAATTGACAGTTTATTAATTTCCAACGCTGCCAAATAGGTTAAACTCAAAAATTAAGAAAAAATACGCTGTCACCATCTGTGAAGGAAAAAATGGCTTAACAAATCTTTAACTGAAGAAAATTATGATCTATTATCTCGAATTAACACACATGAACGTATTTATTTTTATATCGTTTTATTAATTGAGTATTTCATACTACTACCTAATCCTGGTAGGGTTTCAATTACGTATATTATTTTATTATGTTGTCATATAAATTAAGTACTTTTGAAAAATTGTGATCTAAATAGAAAAAATAAAACTACAAATAGCCTACTTTTGGCCACAAAGCAATGCACGCCACTGGTGAGAAATTTGCTTTTTAATGTAAATAACTAATGAAAATAACAAAACGACCACTACCATCGAAAAATTATGAAAGCTACCGATATATAATATTTGTTTATTATGTTGGTTATGCGAAATAAAAAAAATAAAAAATAAAAAAAAACTGATAATAAAACTACACTGCTTTGGAAAAATTATGCTATTCGTATCGACACTTGTTGAGAGATGGCCACAGAGTGTTTGTGAGATTGATACGCGCCATTGTTAAATTCGATTAATTATAACAATTTTTCGATTTGTGATTCAATTACCCGCACGGGATTCAGCCACTTGATGTATCCAGAAAGCAACAACAATGGCCCACCCCGTGAATCATGAGAGATAAAATAAATTGACTTTGTGCCCTAATGCATGCATCGGAAGACTTTCAGCTCTCTTCAGTCTAGACGGGCCATTACATAAATCACCGACCAAATATTCCCAAGGCAAAATAAATAAAAGGAAATGGCCTGAGAAGCTTTCCTTGGATATTATCCTATGAAAATATTTTGCATGTATACTTATTTAGGTAGGTAATGTGAATGAGAACAGACAGATTTTGAATGGTGTTGTAAATATGACATCAAGTAATGAAAATGCTGAAAGTAAACGGAGTTGTTAAGTAATTTTATTTACCTTCTTCAATAAACGCAAATTTACTTTGTTGCATCATTTTAAATGAAAATAATAATAAAATATTTTGTTTCAACCATTAGTTTATTTTAATTGTTTATATTTATATTCTCCAAGTCTAAGTTGCCGAAATAATATTTTTGAGAGGAGTTGCAGGAGTCACAAGATGGGATCGAATAAGAAGCTCGATGACCCGGGAGGAGCTAAACATCGAACCACTATTATTCTTCACAGAAAAGTCGCAACTGAGGTAGCTTCGGCATGTCTTAAGAACGCCGGAAGGTTGATTTCCGATAAAAATTCTGAGTGCTATTCCAGAGGGAAGACGTCAGTGAAGCAACTTCAGAGGCTGTGCGAGGAGAGGCTGGACCTACTATGGACGGATGCCGTTAACGTAGTACGGGACACGGACGTCTGGGGGCGCCCTGTCGATGCGATTGGTCCCTGACCCGAGTAGGACAAGGGGAATAAAATGTATGTAGATGTGTATTTATTAATGAACTATTGTCCAATTACACAACATGAAATGAGATTAACAAGAGTTACCGGAAAATAACAGCACCCAGACGCTATGTAAACTCAGCCACTGTCGAGTAGAATTCTCTAATTGTTTTGCGTATCATTAAAACAGTTTTAAAAATTTGTCTTGCTATTATAATTCCGCAGTCCCAACTGAATTTCGTGAATTTATCTGGCACACAGGTTTTGATTCAGATAGGTCATCTTTCACCAGAGCGATTTTTCGAGAGTATTTTTCATTTGCGAATTAATACAGTAGAAAAAGTGTCTCATATCGTTTATCTCCATGGCGTACTCAATTCGGTATGTTTCGGATTCAACCCCTTTCACAGAGCAAAACTATATTGTGAATTCTGAAATAAATACAGAATTACGCTGAAAGAAAATTTATTTGTAAATTCTAAAAATATCAGATAACGATGGATTTTAACAATAACAAAATCTAGATAAAATCATGTTTTTTAAATACTAAAATTAAAGACTTCGTCAATAAATGTAAAATCACTTTGTGGTGTCATTTTAAATAAAATTAATAGGAAATATTTCTTATGTATACTGTGTATTCCGATGAGGGAAGCTTAGCTTCCGAAACATGTTGATATTTATCTATTAAATGTTGGTTTAAACAAAATATGTACTACTGATTTTATTAAAATTGACAGTTCACAGTGAATTTGCAATTATTGAAGAATAAAATATTTCCTTTTCATTTTAGGTAACTTAGTGATTTATGGATTGTCGAAAAGATTTGCGATAAATTTTTTGACTGATTCATTTAACGTTCACCATCGCTATCCTTCATAAGTTCTGCTGTAACAATGGCACCGTAGGTAAAGTTTCCACGAATAATCTTTGTCTTGTATTTATAATACCATTGTTAAACTGAGATCACCATTTCGTCAACCTTTACCAAACCGCTATTAATTCGTAGACATTCAAAATTTTCAAAACCACTGCTTTGTTTTCTTTAGTACCCGTTGAAATTGGAGTAGGTACACTCAACAAGATTTTACCAAAAAGTAAATAACCCAATTACTTTGCACTATAAAACCAAATAACGTAAACTGCGTACATGTAAAGGTAACGGCGGCATGCAATGTAAAATCAGTGGAACCCGTAGAATAAACAAGCAGTGTTTTCGACAGTCTTGTTCTAAGTCTAATACATATTTTATTATTATATCCATTGCGAAAAGCAAAACTATCGTAATAAAATATATAACGACAGAAGTTTGGGTAGGTGGTTGCTATATAAATACACAATCCGGGTAAGTGACTTACATAAAAAAGGAGAATAATTCTTTCTCCCTCCTGAGATGGCTTTCCCTTAATGGCCATTCGGGTTCGAATAAGGACACTATATTTTCGTGTAATTGTCTTGTTTTCATGTTTCTCTCAACTTTTTGCTTGGCTTACTACAGGGGTGGACTGGTCTGGTTGAACATTTTAGATTTAATAAATATCGTTTATTTGTCAAATTTAACATTTCGTTGAGAGCAGGATGATTAAAAAGAAGCATATTTATAATGATTATTGTTCATCATTTTTCAGATAAAATCCGTGTTTGCAGTTTTAATTATTTCTGAATTTGAAATTGTCAATTCATGGTGGAATTCCATTTAAAAATGATTTTTTATTAAAATGCCTTACGTAAAAACTCTCTCACCACTTGTTTTCACCTTAGAACGGGCATCTTTAGACGGGTACAATTTAAACAAAATGTATCCAATATAAATATTCAATATTTATGTCAGGAGAGAACCTCATTTGCTCTTTCTAATATTGCACATTTATGACTGAAAAATTAGTTTTATTGCTGATTGAACGGCTTTACAATCAAATTTTAAACTGCTTTCGGCTTGGTTTATTACTTTCTGGATTATAATAATAAGTATCTCAATAAATACCAACTCTTCTTGTGCCACCAATCTTCTAATAAATGTAACATCAATAGAAAAGGAGCAACAAATAACCATGTAAAACTATCATCTCTATAAATAAATTTTCTAATAAAACTGTGTTCATCTGAAGCGACCTGCCAGGTAAGTATGTTTTTCTGTATCTGTTTGTATATAATTAGTTAACAAATATTTGTACAGCGCCCTTGAGGTGATTTTTCACAAAAATGGCGCTATACAAATCATCCAATTATTATTATTATTATTATAGTGTTGGTTTGCTGAATCTAGGAATAACCGAAGAGAATAATAATAATAATAAGTGCAGGCCGCCTCTGAACAGGAAACCCCAGTAAGGAGGACTGTGAGTACTGTGACTTTATATTTTATTATAATAATGTGCATTATACTTACATACTGTCCTTATAATTATCCTTTATACTTAAAATGTATCACTAAAGTCACATACATGTACAACATTTACATAGAAACTAATAAAAAAATGTATGAGACGTTATATGAATGCGAATGAAGCAAGAAGTGTATGCTAAGATCGAGTTGTTTGGCGGTCCGTCCTCTATGCCTACCCCTGCGGGGAAATGGCGTAATGATTAGTTAGTTAGTTAGTTAGTAACGGAACATAAGTTTTTTTTTGTAAAATATCTATTGTGTCAGATTTATTTTAAATAAAAATTTATTATGTAAAAGAATATTACATCATGCGAAAATAATGTTTATAATAAGTTAGTACAGAGGGAATCTTGTAAATTTATTTTTCGGGGGATTTTCCGATTTTTACTTTCACATGAGAAAACGACAATCGTAATCTGTATTCTTAGCGTATTCAAAGAGCAAAATCACTCTTTCCGTTTTATTTATAATCGTTTAGGTCTCTTTATTATTTTCCTGGAAATGCTATTCAATCTGACATACTCGTATGTCGCAGTAATTTATTGCGTTGAATTAAAATGAGGCATTTAATGGACACCAATTGAATTTTCAATTTTCAATTCACTTAAATTGCAAAACTTCAAGTATAAGCGAGACATGAAGCAAATAGAGATTCCAATCATACAGAGCCTTCTCCAGTTGACCAGTTTGCCCCTGGTACCTACCAGAGTACTAGTAGCAGTAGTTAGGTAGGTACGGCATGCGGCAAATGAGACCGACGGAGCGTATTATTTGTTAAAGTGTTGACTCGTCGTTTCCCCTTTCCTAAATCTTTCATATTTATTTGCATGACTCATACTGACTAACCCAGTAGTTGATTGTAGCCAACTTCCGCACTCCAGACAATGCTAACATTTCCAACGCACATACTGTTTGCGTGAAAATTCAAGTAAAATACTTCGGGCGATAGTTATATTATGATTTATTTTTAAAATATGCTAAAACACTATGTTCAACATTTACTTTCTCTCGAGCCATAGATACTACATTGTTATGGAAGCGATGCTCGGATACAAGGATAATATGAAACGTTCTTGTTAGTTATTTTAGCATAGGGGAGTCTGGGGTATAAATGGGCACCTTAAACATTATCATCAATAAAAATCGCTAAAACTTATAACGGTTCGAAAAAGTTTAAAGGACATAGGTGGGTTAAAATGAGCACACAGTTACTTAAATAGACAGACGATGAACATTTCTGAGAAAATTCTTTGTCGTTATCGTCTTCTCCAAAACAATAATAATGCACTCATCCAAATTGAAAAAACCTTCCGAGCAAAGATAAATGTCGCCGGCAGGACTCGAACCCGCACCCTTCTAATGTCCGGTTAGATGCTCTACCGTTGAGCTACGTCGGCTTATCACAAACCCGCCAAGTTAATCAATATATACTAGTGTTCCATTCAATAATTACTGTTTTTATTATATTTTCACCTGTAAACAACCAACTTTATTAATATGAGAGAGGCTTGTAACGGCTAAATCCCTCAAATAGATGGCGTCGAGACAAATTATGTCTATATTTTTTTATTGAGTCCTGCCGGCGACATTTATCTTTGCTCGGAAGGTTTTTTCAATTTGGATGAGTGTTTTTAGATTAATAATTATTGTTTATAAAAATAATAATTGTTACCCTTTGCGCTATGCACAAAAATCTTGTCTTAAGTTTTTAAGAACTTTAGTTTATCAATTAATCAATAATAATGCGACTATTTTACACAAGTTTCAAGTTGCCCTGGAGAATCCAACTACCAAACATACGTCTAAATAGCAAAAGAATATATTAAAAAAAAAACACTTTTATTAAATTAACGCCGCACAACTGATTGAGGAACAGCATGGATTTATATCTGTTAAATTCACCTCGACAAATTTATGTTTCTTTACTAATACCACTGTTGACACTCTGAAAAACAACTCTCAGACGGATGTTTTCCGTACAGACTTTTCTAAAGCCTCCGATAAAGTTAATCACTCAATTCTTATTGCCAAACTTGGTGCTATCGGTATTAGACACCCTTTTTTTAATTTTATTTAATTTCAATTATTATTATTATCATTCTTTAAATCTGATTTATGCGATGGACAACAAAGAGCAAAAGTAAATAACTTTAATGTTAACGTAATATCTGGAGTACCTTGAGGTGCTCATTTAGCTCATCTTCTTTTTAAGATATTAATCATATTGCCGATGTGTTTTTTACTCGCGTTTTTGGCTTTTTGCAGATGATATGTCGAGACTTGTTAACTTAAGTCAGGGCTCTACAATTTTAGGTAGCAGTCTAAAAGGTTTTTGTCAGGCTTTACGCAATTAGAATTTGACAATAATCACTTAGAATTTGTTATTCACATTTTTCAATAATTACTTAGCTACTTTAATTAATTTTGGTTTCTGTTTAAAATTTGTCTATTGTGTTCTTATTTTAAATAACACAGTGTGTAAATACCACTAAAGGATGAAACGGCTGATGCGTTTAAAATGAACGTAATATTTTATGACGAGTAATAAATACACAATCACAATTTGATATCTGCAAATCGTCGAGTTGACATTGGGTTGAAAATCATGATAATGTTAACTGATTTAAATAAATTGTTTTCACTGCAATCATTATTTTTCCGAGTGAAATGCACACATTTTCTAATTATTTCTCGGAACCCATCGGAATTGTTCTGATTAACAATACCCGAAATTAATATTGTTATTAGCAATATATCTAATTGAAAATTTTGTATCGAATATTTAAATGTATCTACAGTAAAATTTGCCTTTTCGGTAACTGGAAAGCTTTATTTATCTATTGAGTTTAATAAAGCTACTTAGAATTATTACTCCGAATTGTATTTAATTAATCAACGTCAACAGAAGGAACAAAAGCAAATTAATATTATTTTGGGATTTATAGGAATGGATAGGCCTTCGTGAATAATAAAATGATATCAATTATCAGTAGGTACCCACATCTCCCAACCCTTAGCCTATACCAGCTCAATCAAAAACTAATTGGATTTTAAATTTTTACCTTCTCCCGTCTTTGTTTTTGTGTGTTTTTTTTTTTAATTTGACTTTTAAACCGAAAATTGTTGTTCGCTCGTTGGATGCCCTCTGCAAAGGCAATCATATTTTTTTCTTGAAAAGTTTGAACGTGGGTTTTGCAAGTAAACGTGCCTTAGTTACTACTCAATTTATTTATTTACGTTTTAATCCAGCAGGACTGGGTGGATAGGGTAAAACTTAACTGCCATACATGAGATATATATATATATATATGTATAACATGTTTTCTTCAAATTGATAGAAAAATTATTTTAATAAAAAAAGACAAAGCAGGAAGATAAAAATAAAAATAAGAAAATGAGACTTTAAAAATTTTTTTTATCAAAAAATAAAAATGAAAAATAAAAGAAAGAAAATGATGAGTGTAATAGTTAATAATAACATAAAATAAATTTAGAGACACACTTGGATACACCCACAGCGATAGCGTTGGTTGACTTCCGTGTCCTGCCCCAGAAGCTGGCTAGTCGGTGGCGAAGTAAGGTTGGGAATGAGTGGACCCTCCCTTGAGTGAACATCGTAGAGGCATGAGGAACCTTGGATGTTGCAGAAGTATACCCGCATGCGTTGTTGTAGTACATCCTCTCAGCATTGATCGAGATTTTAACACTTTTTACGAAATCTTCTTTCTTATCAAATATTAGGAAAATACGAAATCAACATCATGTCGTATTCTCATTGTATTTAAAAGTAAAAATAAAATTTTCATAGCTCCTTACCTCGTGATAAAAATAACTTACTGGAAAAACTTACGTTGACTTAGAAATTCCAGCTCACAGTCCATAGTTTCGGTGAGAATCCATTGCCTTCGAAACAGAAATTGATAGCTTACCACCAAGTTTCAATAACCCACGACAATAGCATATCGAGTAATATTGCTCTAAAAATATCAACTTCGGAAAGTTGTCAATGGGATATTGATTGATCGAGGTTCATCAAACTAATCAATCAACTGTAAAAAAAATTGGTTCGCAGCTGTTTTTAGTTACAATCTATAACCAGCGGTGGCGTGTAATTTCCGTGACAACGCGCTTACATTAATACATTCTTGCAATACGTTGTACTGTACTTACAAAGCAGTTAAGTGCGTTTCTTAACAAACGACAAGAAGTTCTCCCGATAAGCATCTATTAAAGTATCTCTAATGCAGCGAAGTCAGAATGTAACCACATAGATTCATATCTTTCATCTGTATGTAAGTGATGCATCTCCCTGACTATACTTAGCAGCATAATGGCACTTGAAATGGCAAGTTTCAGAGTTTCAGAGTTTCACCCTATATTATTTTATTACATATTCCCCTTCAGGGGTTGATACTCTCCACACATAACACTCAAAAGTTACCTCGCTGACAAGAGACATGGCTTGACTCACCACTAAACATTTTATTTTATCATAAAAGTTAAGGGTTATGAAATATAACTTTAATTTATACTTCAAATCATGATTTTAAGCATTCGAAATATCTACATTCCTTCAGGTCTCCTTTTTTAATTTCTTATTCTATATTTATCACTGTATAAACATTTCAAATGCTGACGTCAGAATTGATAGACTTGCCCTAGTAGTTAGTCTTCTATTTTGTAGTAACTATCGTGTACAACACAAACTTTATCTATATTACATTCTTGATGTAATTTTATTTCCATATTTACCATTACTGTCGCTACATGGCGCTGCTCCCCAACTTAAACACGAGAAATCTTTCTCTATTGAGTTGGGCACTTTATGTTAAATAAATTTACACGTTTTTGTAATTAGCTATTAAGATATATCCACACTA